>CAUYTI010117982.1:0-18227 GCA_963575145.1 Galago senegalensis | reverse complement strand
CTGTCACCCTGGCTAGAGTGCTGTGGTGTCACAGCTCACAGCAACCTTAAACTCTTGGGCTTAAGTGATTCTCTGGCCTCAGCCTCCCAAATTACTGGGACTATAGGTGCCTACCACAATGCCTGGATAGTTTTTCTATTTCAGTTTGATGAAAATATTTCAAATGGTATATAAAACCAGTCCATTGTACCCCCTGATTGCATTAATGTACACAGCTATGATTTAATAAAAAAATAAATAGACAAAAAAAATTAAAGTGATAATTCCAACAAATGCATCTTTGTGAGAGTGCTGTCAGTTGTCTTTTTCCCTGGAGATTTTGTCACACTTTTCTGGTTCTTAGCATGTTGAGTAATTTGGGATTGTATGCTGGTCACTTTTGATTCAAAGTTATGAGGCTCTAGGTCTATTTTGTTTTTTTTGAGACAGAGCCTCAAGCTATCCCCCTGGGTAGAGTTCCGTGGCCTCACAGCTCACAGCAACCTCCAACTCCTAGGCTCAAGCGAGTCTTCTGCCTCCACCTCCCAAGTAGCTGGGACCACAGGCGCCAGCCACAGTGCCCAGCTTTTTTTTTTTTTTTTGGTTGAAACCATCATTGTTGTTTGGCAGGCCCAGGCTGGATTCGAACCTGCCACCTTAGGTGTATGTGGCTGGCGCCTTAGCCACTTGAGCCACAGGTGCCAAGCGGGTCTTTTTAAAATATGATGGAGGCTTTTGTTTCTTATTGTATTAGGAAGCAATGCACAAGGCTAGATCCAAGCTGCAAGTCCTGACCATCCTTCTGTGGGCCTTGATTCAATTCCATTTCCAAGCCTTTGGGGTGCCGTTTGTATCTGCCCTGTGTGTGCCCCGCCCTATGGCCTGTCTAGGTCCTGGCTGGCAGTTTGCTTAGTGGTTCAGTCTTCAGAGTCTTTAGGGTCAAATTCATTCATGTGTAGCTCAGAGTGAGTGCTAGAACTCATATCCACTTTTATGGGATCCTTTTCTCAAACTCTTTACTGGTAGTAACACTGAGAGATTGATTCATGGAATCAGGTAATGGCAATTGATAATTATTACCAAAATCCATTATTTTATAAATGATTGCAAAATGATTTTTTCTTATTCATTGTTGCCTTATTAATTTGTCACCTGGAGTTACATAGGGAGGATTTTTCTTTATCAATTATTGGCTTATTCTGAAATACGACTTATTCTGTAAAAACAGAATAAATGTTTTTTTTCTCCTGTATTTTTAAATTTTTCAGTGTAGCAAATTGGTGCCCTAACTACCTCCAGTGGTGTTCAATGAAGTGTTTATTTGTTTTTGTATTATTGTTGAGTCATGGATTCTGACAGATCTGGTGTGCTTCAATTCATTGTGGTCATTATTCTCTGTGAAGCTTAATGTGGCCCCCTGTAGGCTTGGGAGTTGGCTCCTTTGTCCACTGGGTTTCTGTTTGTCTTCAGAATATTCCTTATTTGGCCATGTGTGTAGAAGACTGAGTATTATAGTCACTGAAATGATTCTTTTTTTCCATGAGATTAAGTTTATTGGTTCCAGTTTGCTTTAAAACTTTGTGGACTGATTTGCTCTCACTTACTCTCAGGAATCTGGCCAGCTCTCCATGCCTCCCCTCAGTGTGAAGTCAGCCCCCCTGCAGAGCTGCAGCCTCCTCTTGGCTGTGAGGGGGCCCAAGGTAGGGTCTCATGGCTAAGTTTGGGTTGGAACCCAAAGGGGACCTGGCTGAAATGTGGGCAGCTCCCCAAGGGCCTGGGCTCCTGTTCAGGGGACTTCACCTGCCACCCTTCTCTGGGTCAAGATGGGGTTGTCCTGGGGTATAGCCAGTCAACAAACCTAACAGGGTACAGGGCGCATCAATAGCCAAGCTTGGTGGATCTTGCCCCTGGGACTTAACCTCAAGGGGAAATGTGCCCAGACAACGGGGCAGGTTTCCCGTGGGCCCTGTGTGGAGGAGAAAGGGCTCTAAGTGGTGATATGGGAAGTGGGTGTGACTGGATTTCTGCCACAGAAATAGCAAGTGGAGGCTGGAAAGGTGGGTAGATGGCTCAGAGGTGGCTTGGAGCGCAGGGTCAGTGTGAGCTAGGCTCTCTGGCTAAGGGGGCTGGCAACAGAGGCCCAGATTCTACGTGCTGAGGTCAAGCTGGCACTGTTTGCTGAGGGTTGGTGGGGTACAGTGGTGGTGAGATGGGCAGGGGTGTAGGGCCAGGGCTGACAGTCTGGTTTTATCACTTTAAGTGTCTTGTCTAGCCATGATGTGGTAAGGAGACAGCTGGGTTTAGTGTCTGGAGCCTGGGTGGGGGTCTAGGGTGGACATGTGAGTGGAGGCTGGACACGATAGAGAGCTGGTGTGTAGGACTACCCATAGGCCCCCCGGCAGCCAGTAGGCTTTCCCCATCAGGAGTGCCCCAGCAGTCCTGCCAACAGCCCAGGTAGTCTCCTGTGCCCTTCACCCTGTGACACTATCTCTCTGGACTGTCCCACAGCCCAGAGCAGGTGCCGGTATCACAGGGCAGAGACCAGGCCCAAGTGTCCTCAGGGCCCTGGACCCCCCTCCCTGGCCAGGGGTGAGCAGACCACTGGGCCATAGGCCTGATTCTTCCCTTTGGAGCTCCTGGCCCGTGGGGCCAGTTTGGCCTGGGGAGACTGCAATCTGGCTGTCCACAGATCCCACCCACTGCTAACTGCTGCTGGAAGATGTTTATGTGACCAACATCTACCATCAGTTAACTCTCAGAAGAGGAAGGCATCTTGGGAGTGTGGTGGCCTCATCTGACCAGTGCACTGGGCGGGCTCCTGTCCACAGTAGGCTAGGGTTGGGGAAGCCTAGGTGGGCTCCCTCAAGCTGGCCAGCAGCTCTGAAGTTTCCTAGGGAAGAAGCTCTGCCCTGAGATGGCAGCATAAGCCTCTGCCTGAGTTTCCAGCTGCTGATTTGCCCTGCAGGTTGCACTCTTGCCCAGCTAGACCCTGCAATTGAGCCAAGCAATTCCATGGTGTGAATGTCATCTGTAGCTATCTCCCACTGGCCCTATTTTTCTGGAGAACTTTCACTGACACAAGGTCCAGGGAGCAAAGGACAGAGCCAGATAGCCTGAAGTTGGGAAAGGCATCCTAAACACAGGAGACCCTCAGATCAGGAGGCATCACAGCACAGCGTCCCCTGGGCCCCTGCTTCCCCTGCAGAGGGGATATCCCTCCCAAAACAGGCACCCTGTAGTCCATCCCTGGCTTCTTCCCTCTGAGGCTCTTTGTTGCTGGGGGTAGTTGGCAGGAGCCTGCCGCTGTCTAGCTCCAGATCAGAACCCTGTTTGTGTTTCCTGGGAGTGTATAGTACATATATTCTGGGGACTTGCTGAAGGGTACACAACAGAGGGGGCACATTTACAAGGGGTCCCATGTCCACGTCAGTGCTGAGCAGAGTTGTTTTGATTTTGCACTTATAGGAAGGATGATAAGTGAGACAGGAGAAGAGGAAAAAAGCTTTAATTGATGGAGAAGCTCCCAGGAGTCAATTCTGGCCCATCAATTCTCTGTGCAGGGGATCACGCCCGTGGCGGTTAGTGTTTATTGCCTTTTGTAGCAAAGAGGCCGTTCAGTATCAAAGCCAAGGTCATTGGGCCCCACACTGCCGCCCAGTGACAGGACAGGCTAATGAGGTGCACACGTAGATCAGCTCACAAGGTCAGGCAAGTGTGTACTCCAAGACACACTCAGGCCAAGCACACTGAGCACACTCACAGCAGAGAGCAAACTTGACTCACTGAGCACTTCAGAAGTGGTCACGCCCAGGAGCACACTCAGGCGACCTTACGCACACACTGACCACGGGTCTGACCTTCGGCCTCATTCTGTGCTCTTCGGGGCCCACTGTGGGTATTAGCAGCCTTCTATGGGGCCATGAGGACAGACCAAAGGTGGGGTTAGGGTGCTCAGAGGTGTCTGCCGTTGGGGCTCTAGGCCAGAAAGGGCCCAGGTGAGGGCAAGGCCAGAGCGGAGACCCCTTCCTGCCTGCATGTGTGCTGAGGGTCCTCTCCCGCCCCTGGATAGCGCCTGCTCTGTGCTCACAGCTGTGTAGAACCCAGAGCTCTTCTCTGGCTCTGTCATCCTCTGGGCCCCAGACCCGTCCGAGCCCAGCTGTACCCACAGTCCTTCCAGGGAGAACTTCCCCTGCGCTCCAGGTCTTTTCCAGTGCCCTGCAGCCCAGAGCCCCTTTCTAGCCAGCACCCCCAAAGGAGAGCCCTGGGTCTCTCCACAGAGTTCCTGCACTGGCAGTACCATGTACAGAGGCCTAGACAGTGCTATGTGGGCTCCTGGGTCCCTCTCCAGGTGGAACACCCTCTCCCAGCGCCCTGCCTTCTAGCTCAGTCCCCCACTGCATGCTCCAGGTTCTCTCCACAGCATGGACTTAGGCTGGCCTTGTGTGGTGTTTAGCGGTCAGGCTGGGAGCTCACCTGCTCCAAGTGCAGGGTGGGGGCTGCACTCTGCATCTAAGCCCTGGGCAAGGACATGTGTAGAGCAAGGTGCCGGGTGAGTGAGGGTGGGGAGTCTGTTCTGCACACTGCTCCCGCCTGACCCCAGGGTTGCAGGTTCTGTCTGGGAGGTTCCACCCCCTGTGGACACATGGTACCACAGCCCCCCACTGCAGCAGGCCTGTCAACATCTGCTCGTCTGCCCTGTGTGGCTGAAATGCCAGAGCACTGGTCCCCAGGAGCTCCTGGCCACCAGGGCTTCTGGGACACCAGGCCACTGTCCTTTGGGGGTTCAGGGTTATGGGGATGTGTTGGGACCCGGTTAGAGCTCTGGTACCAGATGCTTCCTTAGTGCTTTGGAGCCAGTGGGCCTGCTGAATCCTGGCTTGAGGGAGCCAAGCCTGGGCTTCCCCAACCCCAGCCTACAGTGGATAGGAGCCCACCCAGTCCTCAGGTGCAAGGCTGACCGGCTCTATGTCCACCTCCCCGACCACAGCTGGCAAGTGGGCTGCACACCCACCTGGGAGCCAGAAATAGGAAGCCCCATAGTAAACAGCACTTTTATCTAGGGCCAGGAGTAAAGGAAGGCCCCAGAGACAGCTGCTGTTTTATAGGGGCCATGAATGCCCTTCTCTCCTTGAAGAGTCTGCCACATTAAGAGAAAAATACAGCCACCTGGGCCCTGTAGGCTGGCCTGACCCCCAAGCCTCCAGGCCCGACTCCCTCCTCACCCAGCTGCTCAGAGGTTCAGGTCTGGCCCCAAGACCAGCTCAGGTTGGGGAAGGCTAGGGCAGCCCACCCAGCCCTGTGGTTAGGGAACTGGGGCTCCCCACAGTGCTCTGCAGATTCCCTGGAGGAGGAGGCCAAGGAGCCTAGAAGAGAGGCTGCAGAAATGGGGTTCCTGGGACACCACTCCAGGCGAGGCTGGGTCCTTCCTCAGTGGTTTTCTATCTGGAGTGGGAAAGAGGCCAAGACAGCAGGGAGGAGAGAGGAAGGGGGACACAAGTGCTCCAGCCAGCCCCACTTTGGGTCCAAGTCTGGGTACTAAGTGAGGCACCAAAACCCCCAGATGGAGAGTCAGCCTGCTGTCACTGGGTGGGGTCTGTTAGTGGTGGGAGGGGCCTGTTAGCCTGGGCAAGAGACCCCAGTTCTAAGAGTGGAGGCCAGTGGGGTCATAGTCCTTCTTTCGCTCCTTCCACCATGGGGGCAGGTGAGGCACAGGTAGGAGGGAAAGGCATGGGGCCCTCTGCAGTGCAGCAGGGAGTGTGCCATGCTGGGGCACGTTGAACCTCAGGCCCTCTCACCAGGGTGGGTGAGTGTTCTGGTTCATGTCCGGGCATAAGCGGTTGAGCCCTCCACCTTCAAGGGTGTGCCTGTGGTCCTCTACCCCTACCTGTCTGGCCCACGGCCGTCTCCTGGGGCATCTGAGTGCAAACCCGCCTGGTGAGTCCTGCTGGAGGTCCCTTCTCCTCTCCTGTGTGCTCCCCGCCTCACACCCACTCACACCCACATGTGTTCCCAGGAACCTGACGAGTCCTGGACAGACCTCAGTTTCCTGTCACTTGGGGAGGAACCAGGACCCCAGCAAGGTCCAGGGGCTCACTCTCTGCACTGTGGCACTGAGGGGACAGGAGGGTGTGCTGGCCATACTTTTGGAAAAACTTCTTGATAGCATTCAAGCTGAAAGTGAATCCTGTCAGGCAGACACATGGGTGTTGAGAAACTGAGTGTGACCCATCACATCTTCATGCTATAGTAGCTGGAGTTTTGTTCTTTGTCTGATTTCTGCCCATTGCATGGATGACCACCATTGCCACCATCATCACTGTCACGTCAGCAGCCTACCGTCACCATGGTCCCGCCTCAGGAGATGGTCACTGCAGAGTGCTTCGGGAACCCTTTCTCTGTGGACTCCATTGCTCTCTTGGCTGGTGTAAAGCAGCCAAGAAAGGATCATGGGCCCATACTCCAGGAATTGTTTCTTGTATGTATTTGGAATTCTGTCTGACGCTTTAGAAGGATACCATTTCAGGTTACACTTACTTTCCTGAAGAATTTTTAGACAGTTTCTCCATTGTTTCTGACACTGAACGGCTGAGGAATCTCTGAGGCCAGCCTGTTTTTTTCTCCTATAGATGAGTTGGTTGTTTCTTTTTCAACCCAGATATCCATAGGACCTTCGTTTTCAGTTTGTCACTGTTGACTGGTCTGTATCAACTATTTCCTAGGCAATAGTGAATCCTTTCAAATCTGTCTTTATTCCGTAACATTTTTTATAATTAAGTATTTTTTAAATTCCATTTTGCTATGTCTGTTTTCTCTTTTCCCTGGGTACTGGTGATGTGTGTGTTGGACCTCCTTTGCCCTGTCTCCACCTTGTCCCCTCTTTGTCCTTGTCCGTTTTATCTCTGTAGTTTCTCAGAATGAATCGCTGCGTTCCTGACTGTGTTCGTGACAGGGTCAGTTCTGTTTGCTGCTCCCAGTGGCCCTTGTTGAATCCACAAGTCCAGGTCCGCTCATGGGGATGACCTTACTCTTTCTCTTTCATCTCCTACTTGAGACCTGTCTGCTCATTTGTTGTTTTCCATTGTTGCTTCATTTCTTTTTTGACCTTTTTAAAAATTTCTGTTCAGAACTATTTATCTTATACAGGCCATTTTATCTGTAAATCCACTGATATTCATAGAGAACTATTTGGTCAAATTTTTATCTCTTCAGTGGCCAATTTTTCCCAGTAAGTGTTCTTTTTCTTTCCTTGGTGCACTGAATTCTCTCATTCTACATCATCTCTCCTAGTTCCCTACCTGCTTCCCCCGCCCCCCACCTGCTTATCTCTGAGTGAAGGACTCTTCATGTAGTGAGGCTAAGAGCCCAGGGCACTGGTTGGGGGTAGCTGTTCTGAGAGCCCAAACTTGGTCTGTGGAGCCTCTTCCTGGGGTGACTGAAGGTCTGAAAGGTGGGGAGGCTCTGTGTAGTACCAGGTATGCATGGTGTCATGCACGTGTGATGTACAGGGTGTGTGTGGGCACGCCACACAGGGTGTGCATTTGAATCTGTGTGTGTGAGAGAGAGTCTGTGCAGGGGCATGTGGTGGTTGGCTGTGTGTGTGCACAGGAGTGTCCCTGTGGGGCTCATGCTCCGCTGACACTGAGGCAAAGGACATGCTGCTTGCTCCCTGGACCCACCCCCCAGCCCTGTATGCATGCTTGAGGCTGAGTTCAGGCAGAGGAGACTGGTGGCACTTGGCTGCCTGCCGACCTGTGACTTTCTCTGGGAGGTGGCACTGTTGAGCTGTAAAATTCCTTTCTTTCTTTCTTTCTTTCTTTTTTTTTTTTTAAAGACAGTCTCATTTTGTCACCCTCGGTAGAGTGCTGTGGCATCACAGCTCACAGCAACCTCAAACTCTTGCCTCCGCCTCCTGAGTAGCTGGAACTATAGGCGCCTGCCAAAACACCCAGCTATTTTTTGTTGCAGTTTGGCCAGGGGCGGGTTCAAACCCACTACCCTCAGTATATGGGGCCAGCGCCCTTCCCACTGAGCCACAGGCGCTGCCGGAGCTGCAGAATTCCTAACAAAACTTCACTCAAGGGCCCACCACTGTCCCCAGCCCATGGCTGGCACCCAGTTGGTCTGGGTGGGGCGTCTGCACACAGACTTGAGGACAGGCTGACACAATGGAAGTCATAGGACCCAGCAGGCAAAGTCGGCTCAGAGTCTAAAAGCAGCTGGAAACTCAGACCAGGCCTCCCACTCCTCCCACCAAAAGACCCCAAACTGGGGGCGGGTCAGAGAGGAAATGGACTTTCAGATGCTCTGAGAAAGGAGGTCCTATGTCCTGCCCACCAGGACCAGAGAGAAGAGTTCCCACATAGATAGGGGGATCCCAGAGCAGAAGAGCAGGACATTTTGCTTCCAGAGCCAGGGGGGCCCAGAACAACAATAAAGGGGCTCCAAGGGTCACAAGAGGGGCAGGTACTAAGGGGTCTGGTGACTGGAAAGGCATGATGCCTCTTTAACCCAACCCATCCCGATGCCAGACAGGAATGGAGACCTCTGGGTGGGCCTGGGCAGGAAGGCCAGTCACAGACTCCAAGGCCAGCCTCTGCCCCACACTCCTCTGCCCAACCCCTGCCTCACCCCCACCCCATCCCCAGACTCTGCTCCACTCCCAGCCTCTGCCCCACCTCCAGGCCCTGATCTGCCCCTAGTGGTAGGTTCAGTCTGAAGCCTTCCTCAGGCTCCTCCTCTGGGGACATTTTTTTTAGGGGTGGGGGCAGTCTCAAGCTGTCGGCCCTAGGTAGAGTGCTTTGGCATCACAGCTCACAGAAACCTCCAACTCTTGGGCTTAAGCAATTTTCTTGCCTCAGCCTCCCAAGTAACTGGGACTACAGGTGCCCACCACAATGCCTGGCTATTTTTTTTTTTAGAGGGGGTTGTAGTTGTCATCGTTTTTTTTTTTTTTTAGAGGGGGTTGTAGTTGTCATCATTCTAACCCACAGCTCCAGTGTATGTGGCTGGTGCCCTATCCGCTTGAGCTACAGGTGCTGAGCCCCTGGGGACATTTTTGAACTGAATGAAGCTTCCTCTTTGGGAAAGGTGCTGGGAATAGAACCCATCAAAGGCCATATGGGAAGACACATTTTTTCTCACTTAAGACAGAGGATCAGCTCTGCGCCTGTGGCTCAAGTGGTCAAGGCACAAGCCACGTACACCTAAGGTAGTGGGTTCAAATCCAGCCCAGGCCCGCCAAACAACAATGATGGCTGAATAGCCAGGCATTGTGGCAGGCGCCTGTGGTCCCAGCTCCTTGGGAGGCTGAGGCAGGAGACTCGCTTGAGCCCAGGAGTTGGAGGTTACTGTGAGCTGTGATGCCACGGCACTCTCCCCAGGGCACAGCTTGAGGCTCTGTCTCAAAAAAAAAAGACAGAGGATCAAGCTTTGTATCCATTGCCCCTCTCATTTTTTTTTTGTTTTGTTTGTTTTCAGGACAGGAAAGGGTTGGAGATGCCCCACCATCCCTCTCCTGAGGGCTACCACTCTGCAGAGCAGGTGGGAAGTTGTTCCCCACTTCCTGGGACCACAGGAATCTTAATTTATTAAATCACTGGGGTGGCTTCCAGACTGCCCCCATCACCCAAGTGCTAGAAACTGCTGCAAATGAACACAATGTGTCAGACACCCTGAGAGCAGCTCTGCAGCTCAGCACACAGCAGCTCTGCGCAGGCTTGTCCCTGTGAAGGCCCACTCTTGTCTTGTGGAGGGAGAGCTGATTTCCAGAGCTTTTTTCACACAGCGTTCTAGTGTACCATGTCCCTGTTTCCCTCCGTCCCATTCCTTTGCTCTTTCTGTTCCCTGTGCTTTTGGGGCACAGCTGCAGCCCTCGCCCTGGTGTGCACTCCTTTCAGCCGTTCTTTCAGGACCAGCCTTCCAGCCTCTTTTCTGACTCCTCCAGGTTCTGCCCAAGTGGCCTATGTCTCTTGACAACTACTCTTTGTGACTTGCCTTTGCCTCTCCATGGCTCAGGCTGGCCCAGCTCCTGGGCAGACCTTTCATGCTTGGCCTTGGCCCTGTCTTGAGCAGCCCGGCTCACCTGCTGGTCCCAGGGCCCAGCTACAGCAACATGGGGTCCCCCAGAAGGAGCAAGGAGCAGGACACAGTTCTGGGTCCAGCAAAAGTGCATTGGAGGAGAGTGTAAGGGCCCTGGGCAGGTCTCCAGCCACAGCTACCCTACTCCTGCTGGGGACAGTCCCTTCAACTAGCACAGTATCTTCTGGCTGAGACCAGGGAGTGAAACACCCCCTCCTGACAGCCCTTGGGAGGGGAGAATAATTGGCCCTCTCAGACCAGAGCAATTGCCCTGGAAGGGCTCACCTGGGTGTGGGATAGACTGGGCATGTCTCTGGTTCCTTTTGTCCTGGATCTGGTACATTTCCCGGTGGAGGGGGAGGCAGACAGGAGGAGGGTGCAGAGGAGAAGTGACCTGCACTCAGGGAGAGGTGGGGAAGGCTAGTGCTCAGGCCTGGCCACAGGGCCCCAATGCTGGGCCCTCAGGATACCCTTGGCCCTTCCTGTGTCAGTGGGAGGTTGGTGGGAGGCAGGGAGTGGCCCTCAGGAGAGTCCCACACACACATAACCATTGTTAATTAAGACTGTCTCCATTATAGGGCTAATTAACAATTAGCATAAACATAATTAGCCAGTGCTGACATTTAACTCATTACATTGTTTAAATAATTTTCGGAAATTGCCCAGAGCAGCATTCTGTCAGCTTGCAATAATGGCACCACTTTGTCATGTAAATTAAATGACATTTGTGTTGTTGCCTTCCAGGCACGGAGGGAGACAGTCAGCCCACCGCTAGCCCTGGTCTTGGCTGTGTCCTGCAGGCTGGGTCTGGCCAGTCACCACCCCAGCCCCAAACTTGGGGACCCCACCTGGTCAGCCCCAGCCAGGTCAGTGACTTCTCCCTCAACCTGCAGCACAGACCCCACTCAGAGTAGTCCTTGGGCAGGTATACCAGAGGAAGGGCCATCACTTTGGAGTTGGGCCTTGATTTCCTCTTGGGAGACCCTGGTCAGCTCAGGACCTTGGTGACCAGGTCGAAGGGTGGCCCAACTTCTAGCAGCCCCCAAACTCCCCCACATTCCATGTCCCCAACTCCAGCCCAGTCACCCAGCCTTGGGGTCCCCGGCTGTCCCTGGAAGATCAGCTGAGTACCCAAGCACAGCTGACCACTCTCCACCTACACCTGCGCTCTGCAAACTGGCCACCCTACACCTACACCTGCGCTCTGCAAACTGGCCACCCTACACCTACACCTGCGCTCTGCAAACTGGCCACCCTACACCTCCACCTGCGCTCTGCAAACTGACCACCCTCCACCTCCACCTGCGCTCTGCAAACTGGCCACCCTACACCTGCGCTCTGCAAACTGACCACTCTCCACCCACACCTGCGCTCTGCAAACTGGCCACCCTACACCCACACCTGCACTCTGCAAACTGACCACCCTCCACCCACACCTGCACTCTGCAAACTGACCACCCTCTACTTACACCTGCACTCTGGCCCCTACACCTTTTTCAGACTCAGGTGCTCTCAGCTTTTGCCTGGCCAGAACTTTCCACTCCCAGGGCTCTCGCCAGCACCCTTGGGGGACTCCCCCACTGTCCCACCCCACTGGTGGCATGAACTCTCGAACTTACCCCCTCATTCATTTGTTCATCTGTTCATTCATTTGTTCTCTCACTCCTTCCTTTGCTTGTCTGTTCTTCTGTTCAGCTAGTGGGCAGCAGCTGCAGGCGGGCCTCAGCACCTGCCAGGTGTGCTCACCCTGGGCAGGAGGTGGGCCTGAGCTCAGGGCCACATGGTGTAGGTACTGATTCCCCATTCCGCTTGCCCTCCCCCAACTGTTACACCCAGTATCCTATTGTTTACCCCACCTGACGCTGGCCACACCAGCTTTGCCTTCTGCCCTCTCTCATTTGAGCTAGGGGAGCCCCAAGGTCCCCCTGGAGGTCTCTTGCCACCCCCTTCCAAGAGCAGGTACCTGCCACGGCCCAAGACCTCCCAGGGACAGTCCTGGGCTGCTCTGCTGTTCAGTGTCTCCAGCCTGGAGAATGACATCAGAGCCAACAAGTGACATCAGTAACTCCAGGAGTGGCTGCCCTCCTTCTCCCCTCTGAGGCACAGCAGAGTGGCCTGAGGTGCCTGGACAGCTAAATCAAAGGGCCCGAGAGTTGTTGGGGACCCAGTTCTGGCTGTTAAGTGCTTGTCAGCGTCCACAGCCCTCTCACAACTCTATAAAATTCCCAAGAATTATAGGAGCGCCAGGGTCACATAATTCATTGCACAGTAGATTTAACCTGGCGGCCAGTAATTCATATTTGTGGCGATAATATTGTTTTCCACTTTCCGAGAGTTATCGCCGTGTCTCCCTTCCAGGTCACTATGGATATCAAAAATCAATTTGGAAAGATGGATACTGTCAGGGAATAAAGCATGAGGCCGAGGCCTCCCCCTCTTGCTGAACCCCGGCGGTGCCTCTGATTACTTGCTGGAGGACTTGACTTGGGAAATCGAGCTAGGCATGTTCGCTTCCACGGGTCAACCTCTCCCCAGAGGCCTCCTTACCATCCCCCGCCTGCCCGCAGGTATCTCAGAGGCTTCTCACCTTCCTGGCCATCTCCAGATCCCATTTCTATCTGAGTACATGTGGGGCTTTGGTATGTACCCAAGGGTTTCCAGGGACCCTCTTTGGGAGGCTGTCTTCCAACACTGGGACCTCACCAAACTCTGTCCCTGTGCTGGGCAGCCTCTGTGACCCTCCACTAAGGGCCACTGATGCTCTAAGGAGGCCAGCTATGCAACTCCTGTGTCTCCAAGGAGGGGGGACCCAGGCCCCACCTGCTCACATAGGTGGACAGCAGGCCCTGCCCGGATAGCTCAGCTCCAGCCTTCATTACTCACGCCCATGACACACCCCCATATAAATACAGGGTACCATTTGAGGATGAAAAGAGAGCCCTGCAGGTTTGGCCCTTCCTGAGCACTTAGGACTCACCCACACCTGGGGAGATGCCTTGGGTGGGACAGGTCCTGGGCATGGCAGCACTCACAAATGGGGAGATAGAGGCTTCTGGAAGGGCCCCAGCAGAGCCCTCTAGCCAGGGTGTCTTCAGCTGAGCAGGTCTCAGGAGAGGGAGGGCTGTGCAATCCTCACTGTCCCCAGGAGCCTGCCCGAGGAGGTGGTCCCTGTAGTTAGGCCTCTGACCACACAATGGAATTGCCCCCTGGCCCTCCTGCCCCATGCAGGGACTGAGTGTCACCAGCTGACCTGAGGACACCAGAATGCCAGTGGGATCTGGGCCAATGGGCACAAGGCAGGCTGACCAGAGGCCCTAGAGTGGCTCAGCGGGCTTCTGAGGCCCCAGAGCAGAGAAATGGTGATGTGGATACAGGGAGGTTGGGGTTGCCCCTCCCTCTTCCAGTGTCTCACTGCTGGGTCTGGGGGGACAAGCAGACAGTTAATTAAACAGCAACTGAGGGCTGCTCCAAGGTCAGCAGTGTGGACTCAGGGCTACTGGCCCATAGATCACTGTCCTGGGAGGGCTGCCTGCCTGCCTGCCTGCCTAGCCCAGCAGGGAAGAGGCATCCCTCCACTGGCTCACTCCCCACCAGCCCCCGGCCAGAAAGTTTGATTCAGGTCATATTCATTTAAGAAAAGGGCCTTACAGAAGACCATGGAATTGGAATGTTCCTTAAAATGACATTGGTGCCACCCAGCAAAATGTGCAGAGACCCTAAGCAGGCAAAGGGAACCACCCACTTGAGTCACTTATGGGTGGAGACTGCCAGGAGCTTCTCTTCCCTCTGGGGGGCCTGATGTTTTTGTGTCGCAGGGAGCCTGGCCTTAGGTTGTACCCTGTTACCCCAGCCGTGAGTGAGGCCAGGCTCCTGTGCCCACTGGCTACCTGAGACCTTCCCTGGCTATCCCCTACCTGCAGATATTGAGCAGCCCACTGCTGATAGCCCTCCATGGTGCTCCTGCCCACAGCCCTGCCCTCGTGCTGGGTGACCACAGGATAACCACAGACCATGGCTTCAGACAGGAAGGCTGTGGAAGATGGTCACACCCTTCCCCCTGGTTTTGAGGGGCCATAGCTGTGGCTCAGAGCAGGGCTCTTCCTCCTGCTCCCAGGCTCCTGGTTCGTGGCTGTCCAGGCAGACTTGTTTTGGTCACTTGGAAGAGGGAGAAGAGGGAGAAGACCTCTCCCTCTGAAGGTCTGAAGGGCCTTGGGGGCCTCCCTTTAGCCCTAGGTAAGGCTTAGGGGGCAGGCAGAACCCTCTGAGTGTCCCCTGGGGCTGCCCTGGGGCTCCCATGTTGGACTCCATCTTTGAGATCGACTGTCCACCTGAGGTCCTCATCTGGAGTTCCTTGTGTGGCTCCCACAACAGCTTAGTAGGTGGAAGCCCAAGACCCAGCCCTAGGGGCCCCACCACTATAAGCTCAAGGGCAGCAAGTACAGGGCTATACCTTGAGCCAGCTGACCTAAGGACTGCCCAGGGGCAGTTGGCACTGTGCATAAGCATAGAGTCAACTTCTGTCTAGACCACAGGCAGCCTGAGCCTGGGAGGCCCTCTGCCCACCCTTGACCCAGGGAGCAGGGAGAGGTTGTGCTTCCCAGGAGACTTCCTGTCTCCTGGGCCAGAACAGCCTTCACCAGCCAGCAACCTTGAGAGGGAGCTGTCATGGGCCCTGCGGCTGACAGTAAATGGTTCATTTCCACCCAGTCTGAGGGCCTGATTGCTCCCAAGCTGGACCTGCGAGTAATTTTTTCTGACATGCTAACCCTGGCCACAGAAGCTGAGCTCTACTTAGGGGTCCCAGGGGTTCTGACCTCTGCTAGTAGGTAGACCCTTTCCTGCCGGTCCTATGTGAGGTGGAGTGGGATCCAACTTTTCCTCAGGGGTGGGGGCTGTGGTCCTGGCTCACCCCATCAGGGCCCTGGGGTAACCTCCCACCATCAGCTCCTCCTGCTGGGCACCCTGTGCATCAGCTTGGAATGGCTAGATCCTGAAGGCCATGCTCAGTGCAAATGTAGTGACACACTCCTGCTCTGGGGCATCCTGAGGGGGAAGGGTGGCAGGTGGCATCTCTCTGGGATGGCAGGCTCCTTCATCAGTTGGTGATGTCAGCTTCCCCCCCTGCCCGTGCCCCAATCATGTGGAATGAGACCTAAACAGGGCCTTGCAGAGGCCATGCAGAGACATACGGACACGTGGACAGACATGTGGTCACAGTTTACACTGAGGAATGAACAGGGAAAGTCCCGACCAGAGGCACTGCAGGGCCATGCTCTGGACTGAAGTAAAGTCACTGTTCAGCCTGGCAGTCCAAGCACATAGGTGTTGTGGAAGGGACAGCCAGACCAAGGCTGGCAGATGAGGGAGAGCCGTGGCCAGAGCAGGGGGTCAGGGAGGTGGATAGTTGTGAAGCCCCAAGGGGCCAGATGGGCTCAGTGGTAGCCAACCAATGTGTCCAGGATGGCAGGGCTGAGGTCTGGTTTGGACCCAGGGGACAGCATATGTCCACTCAGCATCATCTATACAGGGACAATATGGGTCTGGGATGATGGAGAGTTAAGCCCAGCACAGCATTGAACATGGGGACCCAGCCAAGGTCACTTCTGACCTAGACTCTGTAGTTCAGGAACCCCCAAGCTTTTTCTCCAGAACTCCCAAGTCCCCTGCTTAAGTTCTTTTTTTTTTTTTTTTTGAGACAGAGCCTCAAGCTGTCCCCCTGGGTAGAGGGCCGTGGCATCACAGCTCACAGCAACCTCCAACTCCTGGGCTCAAGCGAGTCTCTTGCCTCCACCTCCCAAGTAGCTGGGACCACAGGCGTCTGCCACAACGCCTGGCTATTTTTTTTGGTTGCAGCCGTCATTGTTGTTTGGCATGTCCAGGCTGGGGATTCGAACCCGCCACCTTAGGTGTAGGTGGCTGGCGCCTTAGCCGGTTGAGCTATAGGCGCCGAGCCTGCTTAAGTTCTAATGTAGTCTCCCTCTATCTGCCCAGCCTCTGACCTCTAGATATGAGGTGCCCATGTCAGCCCTGGTGCCATGACCTGGTTTGTCCACGCTCACCCCAGGGCAGCTTAGCGCCTCTCAGGACTCCTAAATCTGCATTTCCAGCCAAGCTCACTCTTCTGAGCTTGATAGTCACTTATCTTCCTGGCACCCCTCCTTGAATGTCTGACAGGCAGCCCCTAGCACCCTCAGTTGACTGCTGCCCCTTCCCTTGCCCCATCAGGGTCAGCAGCTCCCTTAATTTGCTCAAAGCACCCCCCATCCCCACACACCCTCAATCTCTGTCTTGAATGTGTCCCCAGAACCTCATCCTCCCCTTGCATTGCCTGTGGGCCTGGCCTCCAGAGTCTTGCCAGGGTGCCAGCTCTCACGCAACTTGGTGAGAGCCCCCACCTTGCTCTGAGCACAGCAGGTGACTTTCTGCCTTGAAAGGAGCTCATGGGAGCAAAGTCCACTTCCTGAGCACCCACAGTGAATGGGGTCCTGTAGCTTGTGCTGCTGAGAGGCCCAACACAGGACCTCCAAGTGCTCTTCTGATACTAGGGACAAGGATGCAAGGCTGACCACTGGGCAGGCACTGGGGAGGGAAGGGGAGTGCCCCACATAGCTCAAGAGTCCTTGGAAGGTACAGGTTGGGTAGGGTAGGCAGTTGTCCCAAGACCAGGGAGGGAAGGGCCTTTTTGGCCCTCCTCACAGACCCTGAGCTCAGGCCAATCCCTACCTGGGGTCTCCTCCTCACTGGAATGGGCCCCCATCATCTCTGTGGCTGTGCCAGAGTCCCAGGGCAGAGGCACCACAGGTGGGAAGGGGCTTAGCTGGGGCGCTACTATCCTGTCCTGTGCAGTTTTCCTGTCCAGCTCACTAGGGCCCACAAGTTCATTTGCTTCTCTTACATCCGGCAGCCCTGAGCTCTGAGCCTTGATGGGGCTGAGGAGATGGGTGAGGAAGACCCTATTGATTTTAATTACCCAGAAACAGCCCACAGGGACAAAGGACTTGGGCTGTTTATTTAGCTGGCTGTGCCTCGCCATTGTGGAAGGAGAGATCAAATCAGCTACCCTCATTATTACTATAATAATAAGGCCAAAATGCTGCTCGGGGCTGAGGGCATTTTTTTAAAGCAATAACCTCACTACTCCGCCCCCTCACACCCCTTCTCAGCAAGCTTGAACAACCAGGAGCAATTACATGCTGTCGATATTAATTCAATTAAATCCAGGTTATTTATTGGGTATTATGGAAAAGGATTCTCTGGCCTTAGAGAGACGGGGACTGACTGAGGAGTGAGCAGGACATGGGAGCCTCAGGCAAAATTGATTATGGGCACAGCCAGAAAACCAGCTTGTCTCCAGGAAGGAGGTGGAGGTGGGGGCAACATAGGTGCTGCTGAAGTGGCCTTGCTTCTGGCACTGGGATGGAAGTCAGGTCCTGACAGTGTTGAGTGTTTGAGCTCTTCTGCAAATTACCTGGGTGGCCTTGGGCAAGTTGTCCAATGTTTCCTTTGAATTTGCAGCTGAGAATTGGTTCTGCATGGTGATGGTGACCACCAATGTTGACAATGGTGGTGGTGCTAATGAATATGATGAAGAAAATCCAGTAGCTGATGGAAATGGCAACAATAGTGACAGTGATGCTGATAGATGATAGTGATAGTGAAAATGACAAAGAAGATCATTATTGGGTTGATGAGGGTAATGATAATGTAAACAGTGATGGTAACAATGATGGTAATGATGGTGGTGACGGTGGTGACAGTGATGGTGATGATGATGATGGTGATGGTAATGATGATGGTGGTGGTGTAGAAGAGGATGATGATGGTGATGATGTTAAGGGTGGTGATGGTGGTGATGATGATGATGATGGTAAAGATGATGGTGGTGGTGAAGAAGAAGATGATGATGGTGATGATGGTGATGTTAAGGGCGGTGATGATGATGATGGTGATGGTGATGATGGTGATGTTAAGGGTGATGATGATGATGATGATGGTGATGGTGGTGATGTTAAGGGTGATGATGATGATGGTGGTGGTGGTGATGGGAGAATACAGGCAATGATGGCACGAGTGATAATGAGAAGGATGTTTCCCTTGCTGACCTCAAACTATTGCCATTAGATTAAATGGGATAATGGATTTTTTAATATATACATATATACACCTTGGTA
>CAUYTI010117978.1:0-26257 GCA_963575145.1 Galago senegalensis | reverse complement strand
CTCAGCTCCCGAGCAGCTAGGACCACAGGCACCCGCCACTATGCCTGGCCATTTTTTGGTTGCAGCCATCATTGTTGTTTGGTGGGCCCGGGCTGGGGATTCGAACCCGCCACCTTAGGTGTATGTGGCTGGCACCTTAGCTACTTGAGCCACAGGCGCTGAGCCAGAACCGCCATTTCTTATTATTCAAATCAGCCTTTCAAGCAAAGGCATTTTCTTTTCTTTTACATTTTATTATGAAAAAGTCAAGCAGAAGTAGAATGAATAGTATAATGAATCCCCAGGTATCCATCGCCCCTCTTCAGTAATTATCAACATATTGCCATTTCCGTTTTATCTACTCCCCTTCTTTTGGAGCATTTTAAACATTGCCACTTTCTGAGCACATGTTAAGTTTACTGTGTAATCACAGAAGCAGACACTCACTTACATAAAGCAAAACAGAGAACCAGACCCTGTTTTTTGAGCACCAGACGCATAGATGCAGGTCACCCCAGGCGCTCACAGCGTCAGTAGAGCTCTGGTTGGAGTTGCTCATGGATAGGGGTAGTGGTGCCAAGGAGGCAAGAGGATGGGGTGGATCCTCATACCAGGACAGAGGGAAAAAGGGCCATAGGAAAGCCTTTGCTGGAAAGGTGAGGAGGACTCTGTCCAGAGAGAAGAGCTGAAGGCAGAAGGACATAGAGGCACAAAAGAGAAGGTTGGTTCTGGGAAATGGAACCATTCATTTCTGCAAAAAAAAAGGAAAAAAAGGTGGAGGGTGTCTAGGGGGAGGAGCAGCCAAGAGGGCAGTGGCCACACCAACCAACGCTTGTGCACCCTGGAAAGGAGGTTGGTTTTAGCCAGGGGAGCCTAAATTGGGGCCTAATTAGGTTTAGAACTGAGAAATCCATCTCACAATATTGTGATTACAGATTGAAAAGAAAAAAACCCAGAAGGCAGGAAAAAGATAAGGAGGCAAGAATCTGGAGCAGAAATAATGGGGCTTAAACCAAGGCGAGGCAGAGCAAATAAAAAGGAAGGGAGGAAAGAGCTCCGGGAGAGGGAGGATTCTGGGCTGATTCCCAGGTGTCTGGCCAGAGCAGACGCAGAGTGATGCTTTTCGAATGAGATGAGTAATGCTTCTCAGTAAAGTGCATCCAAATCACCTGGGGAGCTTCTAAATGCCTCATTGCCCAGGTCACGCTTCAGTGCCACTAATCAGAAGCTCTGGGGACAAGGGCTCTGGCGTCAGTGTTTTTTTAACTGCCCAGATCATTCCAATGTGCAGCCAAGTTTGAGAATTGCTGAGATAGAACACAGTGGGAAGAAGTCATTTCAGCACCCTTTTAGCTTGTGTAAATATCAGAAGATCTATATCCAGTAGAACCTCTGTGAGTTGACCACCCAAAGGACTGTAACAAACTGGTCAACATAAGGAACTAAGGCTGCTGTACTGAGACATACATGTGGTACATGTCTGGTCTATGATAATTAGGTAACTTAGGGACATGGTCAATACAGGGAGGTGGTCATCTATGGAGGTTCTATTTTCTATTTAGAAAGGAGAGCTTTAGTTTTTACAAAGGGTTACACCTAGATAAGGGGCCATTCTGACAGGCTTGGAGCCTCTGGCAAAGACCAGAGAAAGGCATTTTGAGGGAAGGAGGGATGACCAGGTTGGCCAATTATACATATTCAACAGGCATAGGTGGACTATGAATATTCATGAAAGTGGTATCAAAGCATGGGTACTGAACAAAACTGCATGTGACATGTGACCCACATTCACTTTGGCATGGAAACTTAACATTTAAATGTATTACAATTAGGCCATATATATCAAAATGTCTTTTCAGGACACAATAAGGCGCTCACTGGAGCGTGCAGCCTCTGTAAACCAGCCCGAACCAGCCCATGGCCAGTGGTCTTCTTATCAGGAGAAAGTTATTAAAATCATTCTCTTGGCTAATCAAAGCTGTAGTTACAGCTTATGGAACAGGGAGGAACAATATATGGTGATGAGGCTGCACATTGTTTTAATATTGCTTGAGACCAGTGGTTGTTTAACTACTAGGGAAAAAAAACAAAACACCTTGTGACAGAATAGTTTATTCTTTATTTTATTTGGGTTTTTTTTTTTTGTTGTTGTTGTTGCAGTTTGGCCGGGGCCGGGCTCAAACCCAACACCCTCAGTATATGGGGCTGTTGCCCCACCCACTGAGCCACAGTATGGCCCCCTAGTTTATTCTTTAAATGGAGATTTAACTTTGCCTTGTGTGGCCTTGGGTCCTATTTATAATGTGGTATATCTTACTGCCACAAAGACTCTGTTCTGACAGTCTTATGATCCCTAATTTAACATCAATGCTGGTCAGTTGTTGTGTCTAAACCTCAAAAGGAAGAGGATATAATGAAGTATGTTTGAACTCCCATCCTGTTATGGCCGAGAATTCAATTTTTAAGATTTCTCTAGGGTCCCTTTGGCCAGGAGGGGGATCCATCCAGTCAGTTGGGGGTGGAGTTAGGATTTTAATTTTCATTTACAGATGTGATAAATACAATTACTAGGTATTCATACATACTTTAGTTCAGAATTATTCATATATAAATTTCCAGGCTGTCAGTTACATTAAAATTCATATGAACCATATTTCAGCAAATCTGTCAGTGACTGGAGATGCTGCATTGTTTTATATACCACCTAAGGAAGAAAAGAAATGTGGCCAACTAAATTATATTATGCCATTAAGGACTGCAAAGACTTTAAAATAAAAATGTTTCCCTTAGGATCACTATAATACAGTGTGTACCAAAATACATTCAGAAACTAATGTAAATTGCACAGTACACCAGTTTGGAGTATTTGTTACTGTTTTCGCTTATTAGCAATATGAATCAGATTCATGGTCATTACCAACATCATGCAGTTCAATCTTCCTATTCCAGAAATGACCAACGTAGTGAAGCCTGAACTCTGGTGCTTGGATTTGGAAGGCTCTGTTAGCAAACTTCAGAAGGATAGTGTTGAGTGTGATGCTGCCCTTTGCCTCCAGGAAGGAGGATAACAAGCATATGCTCTCTTGAAGACAGAGAGCTTTCTCCACTGCCCTCACATGTGCCCTGCCAGACTTGGGTCATCTCGCAAAGCCTGTTGGGGTCTAGGTCCTAGGGCCATTCAGGGGCTGCAGCTGCACAAGCAGGAAGACTTATCATAGTTCAGACCGTTTCTATCTGCTGCTGATAATCTTGGTTTGTCAGGGCCTGGATGGCCTGATCCCCTTCCCAAACCTAGGAAAACGAGGTTCATGTGATGTGATAAGATGACAGACTCTTTATGCAGCCTTAAAAAAAAGTGTGCTTTTGGTGGTACCTGTAACTCAAGCGGCTAAGGCGCCAGCCACATACACTAGAGCTGGCGGGTTCGAATCCAGCCTGGGCTTGCCAAACAATGACAACTATAACCCAAAAATAGCTGAGTGTTGTGGCAGGCACCTGTAGTCCCAGCTACTTGTGAGGCTGAGGCAAGCCCAGGAATTGGAGGTTTCTGTGAGGTATAACACCACATCACTCTAACCAGGGTGATAGCTTGAGGCTTTGTCTCACAAAAAGAAAAAAAAAGTGTGCTTTTAATAAAGTGAATCACAGCCCTTATCTCTTTTGAGTCTTAAAAGCTTAAAACCTCTTTTAAGGTTAACAAGGTGGCTCCTGGTTTGTGTGCCCTAACAGCCAGCCAGGACAGAGCTGGGATTCGATGCCAAGGGTCTTTCTTCTGCACCATGCTGTTTTTTTCACTGCACAGAGTAATACCCGTGTCATAAAGACACAGGTTTTCATTTTCAAAAGAAAGCAAAATGTTTGCCGGTTTGTCTATTCAAATCACTGTAGCTGGCTGGGTGTGATGACTCATGCCTTAATCCTAGCACTCTGGGAGACTAAGGATGGATTGCTTGAGCTCAGAAGTTAGAGACAAGCCTGAGCCAGAGCGAGACCCCTCTTTCTGCTAAAAATAGAAAAACTTGCCACCTGTAGTCCCAGCTACTCAGGAGGCTGAGGCAAAAGGATCACTTGAGCCAAGAATTTGAGGTTATTGTGAGCAATGTTGATGCCACAGCACTCTAGCCAGGGTGGCAGAATGATACTCTGTTTTAAAAATGAACAAACAGGCTTGGCGCCTGTGGCTCAACTGGCTAAGGCGCCAGCCACATACACCTAAGGTGGCAGGTTCGAATCCAGCCCGGACCCGCCAAAACAACAATGACAGCAGCAACCAAAAAAATAGCCAGGCGTTGTGGCGGGCACCTGTGGTCCCAGCTACCTGGGAGGCTGAGGCAGGAGACTCGCTTGAGCCTAGGAGTTGGAGGTTGCTGTGAGCTGTGATGCCACAGCACTCTACCCAAGGGGACAGTTTGAAGCTCTGTCTCAAAAAAAATAAAAAATGAACAAACAAAAAATCCAAATCACTAGAGCTCTCCACATCTATCTGTGGGAGTTTGCCTCTTGTCTTATTAAAAATGTTGCCTCTGGCCAGGCACAGTGGCTCAGGCCTGTAGTTCTACTGGGAGGCCAAGGCAGATAGATCGCCTGAGCTCAGGAGTTTGAGGTCAGGACTAGCCTGAGCAAGAGTGATACCCGTCTCTACTAAAGTAGAAAAACTAGCTAGGCATTGTATCACGTGCCTATAGTCCCAACTACTCAGGAGGCTGAGGCAAGAATATTATTGCTCAAGACCAAGAGTTTGAGGTTGCTGTGAGCTATGCTGCCATGGCACTCACCCAGGACAACAGAGTGAGACTCTGTCTGAAAAAAAAAAAGTTGACACTGCAAGCAGTTCTGAAGTGCCAGTGTTAATGAGTCAGCAATGAGCAAAAAGTGCCTCTCTGTGCCCTGAGAGTCAGGAATCAAGGGATCGTCTTGTGAGGTGCACACAAACATATGCTCAGATTCCTTCTCTGTTTGGTGCCTGAGAGAAAGGGAGACGTCAAAAACAAAAGGGAGCATTTATTGAAAATGTACTCTGTGCCTACGGGGTGCTTTTTATATTCAGTACTTCAGGGCCACAGAATGGCCAAGCACTGACTACCCACAGAATAGCCCTGGGTTCAGAACCTGACTTCAGGATCCCCTTAACCCCTCTGTCCTGTTTCTTTGTCTCTGAAACGGAGATACTAATGCTTACCTATAAGCGTGGAGACAACAGCCCTCACCAAGATTCTTACTATTCTCTCACTCAACACAACAATAATCCACACAGTGGACCCCCGTGACCAAATGTGGGAGGGTCTCTCCCCATACACTGAGAAAGCAATCAGTTCTGGGGTGGACACCAGCTGGGTGTTTTCCAATTCAATTCTGACACTGTCTACTTGGAGATAGCCTCAGACATCACAGGTTGAGTGAGGGCTCAGCCCCACAAAATCCCTTGGTTCCTACCAGTCACAAATCTGGACCTCCAGAATGTCTACTAACCAGTTTCATGGGGCTTCCCATGACCCCCCTCTTTGAGTTCATTAATTCGCTAAAGCAGACCAGAACTCAGGAAATACATTTATGTCTATTGCAAAGGATATTTTAAAGACTACAAATAAACAGCCAGATGAAGAGATATGCAGGGCAAGGTTTAGAAGGGTCCCGGGTGCAGAGGCTTCTGTCCTTGTGGGGTTTGGGTGCACCCCACTCCTGGCAGGCAGATGAGTTCTTATTCACCTGTCAACCTCCACATGTTTAGCTATATAGAAGCTCCCTTACCTGGACCTCTTGGGCCTTTGATGGAGACATCGTTGAATAGTCACAATTGATAACTATATAGAAACATGATTGGACAAAAAGGATGTAATTTAAACCCAGCAAGACCTGTCTGTTCAGAGTCTCCTTGGACTCTGTATAGCATTCCTTCCTTCAGGGCATGGGGCAGGACCCTTCTGAAATTAGGGTATTATGACCCACAGACATCAGATGAGGGTGTTGCCTTGGGCAGGTGAAAGGAGGCAGGAGAAAGTCAGAGAGAGATTCTGTTTCCTGAGGCCTAAAATTCCCCAACATTGTAATAAGAGACTGTAACAGGGGCTGCAGGAGTTACCAGTCAGGAAACATGGAAGAAAAACTATATACTTTAGAACCTCTATAAATTGACTACGCAAGGAACTGTAACAAACTGGTCAACATAAGGAACTTCCATTGAATACGTGTGGTTACGTCTGGTCTATGAAAATTAGGTCACCATAAGCAGGTGGTTGGGAGGCTGTCAACCATGGAGGTGTAAGCTGTATCTCATAATGTCACGTCACCTCATGGAGTTTGGAAAGGAGCAAATAAGATGATGATTGTTGGGTACTTAGTGCTGGGAGTTCTCTAAATCCTCATGGCTGTGCCCTAACAGGGAGCAAATGCTGGCTGGTGGGGCAGGAAGCTGTCTCTAAGCCTCACTCACCCTGACATGATAAACACCTAGTGGTGGTACAGAGGGTCCTTCATGCTTTGTTTTCCTTTCATGTAGGAGCTTCAAAATATCCACGTGACCCAGGTTTGGACTACATTCTGGCTAGCTGCAGATGGCCTTGAACCCTGTGTGCTCTTACATCCACTCTCTCTTCTCTCTATCCCCTTTATAAACCGAGGCAGGGCTCTGTTCTGGTCTTTTACAATTATAATTACACACTTTTAAAGAATCCAGGGAAAGGCTGGGCTCTGGGAGGCCCAGATGGGTGGATTGCTTGAGCTCAGGAGTTTGAAACCAGCTTGAGCAAGAGTGAGACCTCATCTGTATTAAAAATAGATTAGCTAGGCATTGTGGCAAGTGTGTGTGAGTCCCAGTTACTAGGAAGGCTGAGGGAAGAGAATCGATCACCGAACCCAGGAGTTTGAGGTTGTTGTGAGCTGTGAGACCACGGCACTGTACCAGCGTGCCTGTCTCAAAGTAAGACTTTGTCTCAAAAGTGAGACTGTCTCAAAAAAAAAGATGCAAAACCCTGGCCCTCACCCCAGACCTACTAAATATAAATCTATAACTTCCTAAGAATTGCAGGTGATTTGGTATAAACATTAAAGTTTGCAAAGCCCCAGCTATGAGCGGGCTCCCTCTTTGGTCAAATGGGGTCCTCCCAGGATTGTGTTGAAGAGCAGCTGAGATAATATAATATACATGAACATCATTCTAAACTAAGCACTGCAAAGACGCCTTTCCAGTGTGAAAAGCAGGAATGGTACTTTATTAGTATACAACATGCCTCTCAGTCAATGGTAATCACTGTAATGGGACTAGTCTCGCCTGATCTTTGCTCATGATAGTCTATTAATATTTTCCAGATTATGACCTTTCAAAGATGAGGGACTTCATCAACCAACAAGCTGATGCGTATGTGGAGAAAGGCATTCTGGATAAGGAAGAAGCGAAGGCCATCAAGCGCATTTACAGCAGCCTGTAAAAATGGCAGAAGATCCAGGAGTCTTACACTGTTGGAAAAAACATAATATAGCTCAAAACACTTCTAATTCTGTCATTAAAGTTTTTTTGGCCCCCCAGATCATTAGAAAGTGCTAAATTTACAGTAGTTAACCTTTTAGAAATGGTTAAATCATAGCTTTTTTTGCCACAAAAACTACCCGAAAAGTAAAGTTGTATGCAAGCTGAGATTTTGTATATAGAATCCTTATTTCCTCAAAGATGTACATTTTATAATCAGATGTGTTGCTCTGGAAAAGCCTCTAATGGACTGAACTTAAAACTGAACTTTCTTCTCCCTGTCTGTCTCTCTCTCTCACACACACACCCCTAAAGAATTAAGGGGGTTCTGTTTGCAAAGCATGCCAGGTATGAAGCACCCTGTAAATATGTCTGTAACAAGATGTTTCCACGAGTAGGCCCCTTTGGGGAGTTGAAATAAATTCCCATTTCCTCAAAGCCTCATGGCATGAGTAAAGCCATCTGCTTTTTTGGCTGTTCTTTTTTAGCTAGCTCTTTCTGAGGCCCAGTGGCACAAAAGGAACCAGAAAAACGGGCATCAGATTTGCTGGATTTATTAACAACGTCCCCTTGCTGTTAACGTTTCCTATTAGTGAGTTTTCAGACACTAAGTTAAAGGGGGTTATTTATAGATTCTCCAAGAAGACAAGTGAAGTCCTACACAAAGTAAAAATGTATGTTGCATCTGTCATCTACATGAGATTTGACCCAAGTGAAGGTGTTTCAACAGAGAGCTTGGCCAGGCAGTTGGGTGGAAATAGAGATAAAAATAATTCCTTTCACAGCAGCGCCTGTGGCTCAAAGGAGGAGGGCCCTGGCCCCATATGATGGAGGTGGCAGGTTCAAACCCAGCCCTGGCCAAAAACTGCAAATAATAATAATAATAATAATAATTCCTTTCCCCGTGAACCAAAGAGGGTAAAGGAGGTTCCCCAGAGGAAGAAGTTAATGAACTTCAGCTCCCGGCAACTCCTCTTCCTCAGCCACCACCACAAACCCAGCCCTGGAAACAATTGCTAAGGGGCCTGAGTTAACATTCCTTAACATTCCTTTTGAAATGTTCATGGCGAATGTTCACAAACCAAAAATGCATTGAAATGTATTACTGAGTGTGAAATAATTATATAATTTTTTTTCTATGTATCTGCTCTATATCTTCAAAATAAGAATGCTTTTCGTATTAGCTGTCACTATTTGAAACAGCCTTCTGCTGCCTAAGTGGCTAAATGGCTTTCTTGAACACCCTTCCCTGGTGTTCCACCTTTGGTAAGGACCAGGGAACTTACAGGGCTGTTTTTCACAGGTAGGAGAGACTGCTGCCACTCATTCCTGTCCTCTCCAAAGAGCTGCAAAAAGAAATAAAAACTAAAGCCTGACATACACACAGACTAAACTCAGTATGATCTAGAGAAGCCAGTGCCCACTGGGGAGTGGGGAGAGAGAACTAAAAACACCTCCCACGTAACACTTGCCAAAGAGCAATGCAGTCAGATCGTAATGAGTCATCTTTGATAACATAACTGACTCTACTTCAGCCACGTCTAAACCGGCTGCTTCTCCATCAGACAATAAACTGGCTCCGACTAAAGCATTTTATCCATTCACTTTTCTATAATGTATCTAATTATCTATGCAGTATTTTTATTTTTTTGAGACAGAGGTTCACTCGGTCGCCCTGGGTAGAGTGTCATGGCGTCATAGCTCACAGCAACCTCAAACTCTTGGGCTCAAGTGATCTTCCTGCCTCAGCCCCTGGAATAGCTGGGACTACAGGCTCCTGCCACAATACCTGGCTAACTAGCTTTCCCATTTTTAGTAGAGATGGGGCCTTGCTCTTGCTCAGGCTGGTCTCAAACTCCTGAGCTCAAGCAGTCCACCCAACTCAGCCTCCTAGAGTGCTAGGAGCATAGGTGTGAGGCACTGGGCCTGGCTATGCAGTATTTTTAACAATAAGAAATTTATCTGGGGAGTTTACTTAGCTTTCAAAGCACACTGGCATTCATTAGCTCCTACCAATAACCAAGACAAAAGGAAGATCATCAGTCCTGTTTTAGGAAAGAAATTAGTTAACAAAGGGAATGAGGGCACAAGATATGTTTCTGTGGCCAGGAAATGGTAAAGCTGGGATGGAACCTAAGTTTCTTGTCTCTCAGCCACAGTGATTCTCCACACCAGCTGGGACTGAAATACTTCAGTTGGTTTCAGTTCAGATGTGGCTATCGAGAATTCAAAGTCAATATTACCTTGAAAAAGAGTGATATTTTGGCTAGAAATTGCTAAGAGATAGCTCAGGCAAAAATAAAATACTCAGAAAAAAGTTCTTGAGATTATGGTCTTAATTTCGAATTCAAGCTCATGTTACATCTTTTGGATGGTGTCTTTGGATTACTTTCAAATTTCAGATCATTTTTTGGCAAACAGCGTTACTTTTTTTTTTGAGACAGAGCCTCAAGCTGTCCCCCTGGGTAGAGTGCCGTGGCAGCAATCTCCAACTCCTGGGCTCAAGTGAGTCTCTTGCCTCCGCCTCCCAAGTAGCTGGGACCACAGGCGCCCGCCACAACGCCTGACTATTTTTTGGTTGCAGCCATCATTGTTGTTTGGTGGGTCCGGGCTGGGGATTCGAACCCACCACCTTAGGTGTACGTGGCTGGCGCCTTAGCCGGTTGAGCTATAGGCGCCGAGCCACAGCGTTACATTTTTAAAAGCACCTAGGCTTCTTGCAGAGGTTTGCTTGAGCCTTTCCTTACAATACAATTTTCCCGTCCCTTACTTTTTTTTCTTTTAGTTTCCCCCTCTTCCAACCAGCTCCCCACAGTTCAGGTAATAGTTGATGCAAGAAAACACAAAAGCATGATCAAGGTTGTCTGTAGCTCAGTGGAGAGAGTGATGGCCACATGCTCCAGGGCTGGTGGATTTGAACCCAGCCTGGGCCTGCTAAACAAACAAACAAAAAAAAATAGCTGGGCATTGTAGCAGATGCCTGTAGTCCCAGCTACTAGGGAGGCTGAGGTAAGAGAATCACTTGAACCCAAGAGTTCGAGGTTGTGGTGAGCCTTGACGCCATAGCACTCTACCCAGAGTCACAAAGTGAGATTCTGTCTCAGTTTAAAAAAAAAAAAAGTATGATCAAGAGAGCACCCTCTTGCAAAGATTCTATAATAACAGGAGAGTAGCAAAAGACAGGGATTGGGTATGTTATTAACAAACAAGAAAATCAGCAAGACAAAGACAGGGAGCTACTGATTCACTGGGTGTTAGTCTCAGGGGCTGGCTCTGTGCAATTCTGGTTCAGAAGCTCTGCTATATGAACACCTAAGGGCACCTGTGTCTTGCTTAATGGAAGTTCTGAGAAGGCAAGACAGGGAGGAAGAAAAGAGGGAAGAGAAAAGAATAAGAGAAGAGAAAAAAAGGGAGAACCGAAAGAGGGGAGCAAGGCCTGGTAGCATGCACCTGTAATCCCAGCTCTTTGGTAGGCTGAGGTGGGAGAATCATTTGAACCCAGGAGTTCAAATCCCATCTGCGTTCACAGTGAGACCCTGTCTCTAAGGAAAACGAGTCCTTTGTGCCCCACAGGTAGCAGACTCTTCTTGGTATGTTGGGAAGGGGTTAATTGTTGTGGAAGCCTACAGACTTACTTATCTTAGTAGTTGAATAGAAATCAAGAGCACATAAATATTTAATTGTAGATGATATATCACTTAAAGTCTAGTGCTGTAACCTATACAAATGATAAAGGTAAGACAAATTTTGTGAATAAAAGCATAACTCTCAATTGAAATGAGTACAGTGACTACGAAACACTCTATAAAATTAGCAGTAAAATTTCAACTAGAATTAGAACTCAGCATTGTGTCAGGTTATGGTATTATTTGTTCTTTTGATTATATTCCACGTTTTCACAAAATCTGAAATACATTAGGTCAATTAAAATGCCAAGACTTAATAATCTAAAAGCAAATCAAATGTAATTGATTTGCTTTAAAAACAAATTTTTTTTTCTAGCTGGCACGGCTCTGTTGATGATTTCCTTTTAAATTATTAAAACTGCTTTCTTCAAAATTGCAGTTATAAAATCATTATAGTGGTGGAGAGGCTGTCACCATTTAAAACATATAATCTAATTCTTAAAAAAATATTTAAAAGTCAATTTTATTTTCCCATTTGTTGAAAAAAATGAAGACTCAACTTTGAAAACATAGTTTTATTTTCTCCATTCAGAACTTTGTAGTTTATTTTTACAAAATAGCAGACAAAATTTGGTTCTTTATATTTATACAGAATATGTAATACATATCGAAATATATATCTGTAGCACTTAAGTTATAAACATACAGCAAATTCAGCATCACTTGAGCAGCAACCGTGTTTTTCACATAATTTGGATTTCATAAGGAGATAAACATTGTTTTTAGCTTAAATATATAGTCTTTGATGCTTTATGTCAACCGGTATTTACAAAAGCTAGTCTAAAAACTACCACCACCTACAAAAGTGAGGAGCTTTAGGATACAATTTTTGCTATCATGCCATAGTAAAGACTTAAATTTATAGAAAGCCAGAGGAAACTAATTACTTCAGTGCAATTGCAGTAGGTAAATTATGATTTCAAGAGGTACAGTATGGGAATCCAAACGGGATGCTTTAGGGTATTCAGGGCTTGGATCCTTACTGGTCCAACCATGTCTTCATCCAGCTTTGAGTCATGTCCCCAAATCACCTAACTGTGATACAGGGAAGTTGCATAGGGATTTTCTTCATCTCTGAAAAAAAAGAAAAGAGAGAGAAAGAAGTAGAGGATAAATGATTTTTCAAAATTATATTTAGAAAATGAGCACATATACATATTATACAACTTAATATATACTTGCCAAAGAAGGGCAGGAGTGTATCAACTTAGAATATTGTGCATAGCTGTATGAATCATCGAAACTTACTAAGGCTTGGTGTTTCAAACAATCAGGTGTCCCTTATTGTCTCCATTTCATTGGTGTCTCAGTTATTGGAAAGAATAATGGGGGGTTTGGGGGTTTTTTTGGGGGGGGGGACAGAGTCTTACTTTGTTGCCCTCGGTAGAGGGCTGTGGTGCCACAGCTCACAGCAACCTCAAACTCTTGGGCTTGAGCAATTCTCTTGCCTCAGCCTCCCAAGTAGCTGGGACTACAGGCACCTACCACAATGCCTGGCTATTTTTTGTTGCAGTTGTCATTATTGTTTTAGCTGGCCCAGGCTGGGTTTGAACCTGCCACCTTGTGTATGTGGCTGGCATCATAACTACTGTGCTATGGGTGCCCAGTCTGTTTTAAAAATTTTTATAATACTAATCTTTATTTTATATTTTCTTTCTTTCTTTCTTCTTTCTTTCTTTCTTTCTTTCTTTCTTTCTTTTTTTTTTTTTTTGAGACAGAGCCTCAAGCTGTCCCCCTGGGTAGAGTGCCGTTGCATCACAGCTCACAGCAACCTCCAACTCCTGGGCTCATGCCAGTCTCCTGCCTCAGCCTCCGAAGTAGCTGGGACTACAGGCACTCCACAACATCCAGCTAGTCATTATTGGCAGGCCCAGGCTGGATTCAAACCCGCCAGCTCCCAGTGTATGTGGCTGGCACCCTAGCCGCTGAGCTACAGGTGCCGGGCCTGGTATTTGTTTTTCACATCTAATTTATTTATATTGTTGCTATATTTAAGTATATTAAATTTATACTACGTTATATTCATAATTATATTTGTTTATGCTTTTTATTCTACCTCTTTCTCAAAAGGATTTGAAGTACCTACAACAAAGACCATACATATAACAAGATGAATAAAATAGAAATAAACAATCTGGACTAAGGAAAGGAGAAGAAAAACAATATATTAAACACAAAAAATATTATAAAACAAAATTGAACCTGGGTGTCAATTTTTAGTTGCAAGCTTCTCAGTAGCCAATGTGAAAAAGGAAAAACACAGGAAGTTGTGCCTTCTTTTTTATCTTTTTAGACAGAGTCTCACTTTGTTGCCCTCGGTAGAGTGCCATGGGGTCATAGCTCATAGCAACCTCAAACTCTTGGGCTCAAGTGATCTGCTTGCCTCAGCCTCCCAAGTAGCTGGGACTACAGGTGCCCAACACAATACCCGGCTATTTTTAGAGATGGGATCTCACTCTTGCTTAGGTTGGTCTGAAACTCTTTGAGCTCAAGCAATCCACCCATCTAGACCTCCCAGAATGCTAAGATTATAGGCCTGAGCCAGGTATGGTGGCTTTTGCCTTTCTGAAGTTACAGGAGAATGAAACCAATTTATAGGAGAGAGAAAGGTTTGCCCTAGTACCAAATGAAAAAACCAAAAGCTCACAAGAGATCTTATGTAGGGAATAAACAGTAAGAAATAACAAACAAGGTCTGACAAATTTTATAAGGATTAGTATTTACAAGTATTTTCTAGGGCACAACTTCCCTTGAAGTGTCAATGAGATACTTTCATTTGGTTGCTATCCAGAGTTGCTAGCGGGACAGTGATGCTATTAAAGCATAGAAGCAAATTTTTTTACAATAAATAACAGAGACAAGAGCTCTGCAACACATAAAGCCTTGTGCAGCAGGCTATAGTTCCATTAGATTTTATATATTAAAAGTGGCTTTCTAGAATTAAACTATATGCTATAAAGCAGAAAAAAAGAAAGTAAAGAAAGATTTGGGCTGAGGAGAAGATTGCTTGTGGTTAGGAGTTTAAAACTAGCCTAAACTAGAGTGAGACCTCAACTCTACTAAAAATAGAAAAATTAACTGAGCATGGTGCCAGTAGTCCCAGCCACTTGGAAGGTTGGGGAGAAGGATCTCTTGAGCCCAGGAGTTTGAGGCTGTTGTGAGCTCTGATCAAGGCACTGCTCTTAAGCCTGGGTGACAGAGCAAGACTCTGCCTCAAGGGAAAAGAAAAAAGGAGAAAGATTTGGCCCAGCAAAGACATCTTAATAAAATTATATAGCCTCTGACATTTAAATTGAGTATTTTTACCTGCTCTCTTCCTTTAGTTTCTTGGCTGCCTGTGTTGATAACTTAATCTGCAAATCAAGTCTCTGTAGGAAATCTCTGGCTGATACTTCCTCAGGCTGCACAGGCTGAGCCTCGGGCTCTTGAGGACTAGGAGGTGGGAGGTCTTCCCTAGCCACCACTGGGTCCTCTTCAGGAGGAAAACTGCTATCAACAGTTTCATTTTCTGGAGAATCAATGGAGTTAAGTCCATTAAACAACAATGGCTTCTCTGATATAATAGGGATGTTCAATGTTTTCTTCAGAAATATACAATCATTGGTAAACAGTTTATTGGCCCTTTTAATTTGTTCCATCTAAAATATTAAAAAAAAAAAGGAAACACAGATTAATATAAGCAAGTCCAGGCACAGAGTTTATTATACAACACAGAACTACAGGTGTTCATGAGCAAAATGTATGCACTGTTTTCTCTCGATTTGAGATTCTTTGTCCAGGGTGGTCACCTCCCCAGGTATCCCTCATTGTTTCAAGAGATGTCAGAAAATGCTATTTCCCAATGTTTGAAAAGGAAAGACTAATTTTCTCCTACGACGTCATTTCTCCTAGGGGGGCAGCTTTTAACATCGGGGCCTTAAATCCCTGAAGTTAAAAAATGTAAACTTTTTAGTGATTAATAAATTCCATTTTTGTCTTAACATTTCTATGACTTAAATATATATGTGTATATATATATATATATATATATACATATATATATGTATGTGTGTGTGTATTTGTATAATCATTGCTATTTTACTTATGGGGTGCTCCCCATGTCTCTAGAATTGTGCCTGGTGAATCCAATTGTCCCTGGGTATCTGCGAAAGATCCAGTATCTGGGGTTTCAGAAACTCCCATGAATACCAAAATCCAAGGACTCTCAAATTCCTTATATAAAATGGTTTAGTATTTGCATATAATCTGTGCTCATCCTGTACACTTTAAACTGCCTCTAGAGGAGTTACAATACATGATACAATGTAAATGCAGTGTAAATAGTTGCTATACTGTATTGTGTAGAAATAATGTCAAGAAACAAAGTCTCCACATATTCAGACACAACCACTGTGGCCCTAAGTACATTTTCCTGGGGTTGGTTGAATCTCCAGATGCAGAACCCATGGATGAGGATGGCTACTATATGACAGATACAGGAGGTGGGAGAGACAGAAGTACCAGTAATATGGAAGAATGAGGTAGGCAGGCTTGCAGTCATTAAGAAAGGCCTCATGGAGAAAGTGATAGCTCTGATTTAATTCTTTGGGCATCGGATGGGCCTTGAAGAATGAGTAGACAGGAGAGAGGTAAGGAAAGCAAGTACAGGCACTGAATTTACAATGTCTCATTCCTTCTACCGTATAGAGTGGGTACTTGGAGATCTACTTCACAAATAAAAGAAACAAAGTGCAGAGAGATTATGTACCATGGAGTCATCATACAACTGGCAGAAGAAGAAGAAGTTAATACAGGTTTTTATAAACCTCAAACTCGTTTATAGCCTGTGGAGGCCTCCCCCAAACCACCGAGATGGGGAAGGGAGGTAAGGGTGAGAGATGGAATAGAATTTACATACATTATCTCATTTGGCCTTCATAACAGTGCTGCAACCTGGATATTAATCATCTCTTTTTCACACATGAGGACATGGAGACTTGAGAGTTAAATGGCATGCTTAAGTCCACCGCGCTAGTAAGTGCAGACAGGACTCAAACTGTGCTGGTTCTGAGCTTGTTGGAGAAATACCTGCACAGTTCATCACACCCTGTTAGAATCTATCTATAGACTTCTCTACTAGGGTGGAACTTTCACCCGGCCAGGCATTCTATATGCACTGTAGTATGTATCTCAGTTTCACCACAACTCCTTCTTGCAAACTCTGTAATCAAGACAGTTTAATATAATAGCTAAACACACAGGCTTTGGAATCTGACAGTCTTGCTTCAAATTCTGGCTCCACCCACACAGACTGTACGAACATGAGCTTGTTATCTCACAGAACCTGCTTCCCTGTGTGTAAAGCGGATGTCATCTACCCTTCACAGGGTTGTTGCAAGGTTTAAATGAGAGCCTTATGGCCCACACGAACTTTATGGCCACCCTGTACAATAAGCTCACATAGAAGATGTAAGTAGAACCTCCATAGTTGACCACCTCCCTCCATTGACACCTCCTTAAGACCTAATTTTCACCTACTAGCCATGCACCGCATGTATCAGTACAGTAGGCCTAGTTCTTTATGTTGACCACCTCCGTATGTTGATCAGTTTGCTACAGTCTTGAGTGGTCAACTTACAGAGAGGCTCTACTGTATGTATGTACACACACACACACACACATATATACAGAGGGTGCCAAAAACATGCACATGCACTTTAAAGAAAGGAAAAGATGAATTTAACAAAAGATGAATACAAGTTACGGTGAGAACCTCTTATGATTACAGAAGTCAAAAGTGACTTGGAAAATCACAAACGTAATATACTTTTTTCCCTGTCTTACAATGTGTACACACTTTTTGCGCATTCTTTGTATACAGAAAGAGAGAGAAGGTAGTTAGTACAGTGCCTGGTGGTGGATGGTACTTACTACTCTCCATTTTCTTTTTTCTTTTTTTTTTGAGACGGAGCCTCAAGCTATCCCCCTGGTAGAGTGCTGTGGCATCACAGCTCACAGCAACCTCCAACTCCTGGGCTCAAGCGAGTCTCCTGCCTCAGCCTCCCAAGTAGCTGGGACCACAGGCACTCGGCACAATGCCTGGCTATTTTTTGGTTGCAGCCGTCATTGTTGTTTGGTGGGCCCAGGCTGGATTCAAACCCGCCACCTTAGGTGTATGTGGCTGGCGCCTTAGCCACTTGAGCCACAGGCGCCGAGCCTACTCTCCATTTTCTAGTGAAGAAATCAAGGCCCCCTGAGATGATTGATTTGGCCAAGTGCATATGGCTCTTTAAATGTTTGAAATGAGATTTCTGTCTGATTCTACAATCCATACAATGCCTGGATGATTAATGGACCCTACATGATTAATGGAACCACACTGTGGGGAGCCTTTAATGCCAAATTAGTTCTGAGTGAAAAAAATTATATTTCTACTTGAAAAAGCCAGTAAAACCAAAATTCATATAAGTGGACCCTTTTTCTCTTGCTTTCTTATTTTAAGCTGAATCCACACAAATAGTATAAACAAAGTTTTCTTTTTTCTCTTATCAGATACTGAAGTACAGATTAAAGAAAAGAGGAGGGATGGTCTTTCGTGTTCTATCTTCTGGGTTAGGTGGAGAAGGGAAGGGTGAGAAACAGAACATAAATGTGGGCTGGTGCATTTTAGAGACAAAATTAAAATCTAAAACTCCTAAGTATTTCTGGTCTAGTTTGGGTTTAGACTTGAGAGAGTTAAACAGCTTGAACACTCTGTCCATAGCAAGTTCAGGTATATTCCATTCTGTCTGCAGTACCCCCGGTTCTTGCCAGCCAGCATCCAGCTCCGTCTTGGTGCACAGGCGTCCAGTGGCACTGAGCAGTCTCCTGGCTCCAGGGTGAGCAGTGACTCAGTCCTGCCCTTTGCAGCATCACAGTGCCCTGGCTTTCGTGACAGATCACAGTTCCCTCTCAGAATCACCCAGACATGCAAGGAGACTTTAGCTGTGTCTGTCAGGGACAAAGTTCTCTATTTTTTTTTTCTGCTGGAAGGGGATGGGCTGGAGATGCTGGCAATCGTCCTGCCGCCATGTGGAACTTGATAATGAAGCTACCTCAGAGAAGGACATGTGGACCTCTGGATCAGAGCCGGATGCCAGAATATGCTCAGACCTTTCTGTTCCCTGAGCAAATAACCTCCATTTGGGTTTTTTTTTTCTTTTTGTTTTTTGCTCAGGCCAATTTGAGTTAGGTTTCCTGTCACTTGTAACTAAAGGAGCCCTCGCTGATACACTGACCTTTAAAATGCTTTTTGGGAGGGACAACTAACTGCTAATAGTCATTCCTTCCTGGGAACAATGGTGGAGGACAGAAGCAGATGGGAACGCTAGGATCTAAACTGCTGGGTAGGGCTGGGAACAGCAGAAGTAGTACACTGTGGTTATTTCTATAGCCTCCCTGGTCTGACAAAGCCCTCACGCACTCTAAGAGCTTGGTCATACAGACAGAAGGATTAGTAACAGGTCAGAAGAATAGGCATATAAGCAGAACCCAGGGAAGTAACCAGAGATGGGCAGTAAGTTACCTGCTATGCTGCTTATTCTCCTTTCCTTTCTTTCTTTTTTTTCACTAACTGCAGAACACCAAGACAGATTATTCTCCTTTTAAAGCTCCCTTCACCTCCCAATCCACTCCCCACTTTTGTTGAGCTTGTTCTAAATCCTAGGAGGCTGACCTTTTAAGAATTGCATCACCCCAGGTCCCTTGTCCTTACAATTATACCTGGTATTCTAACTGCAGTGAAGGACCTCACCCTGATGGTGGCTGCACTCCTCCGGCCAGAGGTCCTGCCAGGCACCCCATCCAAGGCTCCATGTCTGGGCAGTCTTCCCTTGCCCCTCCAGGCCTGGGGGCAACATTGCCCTGCTATTGCTCATCTCTGGGAATTCCACCATCCCTTGTTGGTTCCCTTATCCCCGATCACATTCTATAAATGTCCTTTCATTAAACTCTGGCCACACCCTCTGAGGGTGCTGTCTGCATCCCACTGGGACCCTGAATGCAGAGCAAGACAGGCCACCGAGAGCAGGCAAGAGGCCAGAGATACTGAGCAAAGACAAGGTGATCGAGTCAGAGGCTGGGTGTGGTCGTGAAGGGCAGGGCTCCCCTAGCTCTTGTACACACTGTTGCACAGTGATTCACTCTAGAATTGCCCTTTTACCCAGTGCACAAGCTTCCAAAGTCAGGGGCTGCACCTTTATCTCAGTATCATTAGTAAACATTTCAGGGGTATATTGACCCTTGTGGTCTGTGGCCAGCACCAAGGGCACCAGGGACATCCAGGCACAGCTAGCATCAAGGTGGGAACCAGACTAAGGACAGGAGAGATTTGAGTCTAAAAGTGAAAACAAGTAAATGAGTTTAATACAAGGTAATAGTTTGAAGCACAGGCTCTGCAGCCAAACTTTCTGGGTTCACATCCTGGCATTGCTACTTTCTTTTTTTTTTTTTTTTTTTTTTTGAGACAGAGCCTCAAGCTGTCCCCTGGGTAGAGTTCTGTGGCATCAACTCACAGCAACCTCCAACTCCTGGGCTCAAGCGAGTCTTCTGCCTCCACCTCCCAAGTAGCTGGGACCACAGGTTCCTGCCACAACACCTGGCTATTTCTTTTTTTTTTGGTTGCAGCCATCATTGTTGTCTGGCAGGCCCAGGCTGGATTCGAACCCGCCACCTTAGGTGTATGTAGCTGGCGCCTTAGCCACTTGAGCCATAGGCGCTGAGCCGGCATTGCTACTTTCTAATCATTCTCTGTTTTCTTATCTGTAATGCAAGGAGAGTACACGTAACATATAATCATTAATTAATTTACATAAAATATTCTTTTAATTTGTGTTTCTGTTTAAAAAAAATTTTTGTTTTGAGACAGAGTCTCCCTATGTCGCACTTGGTAGAATGCGGTGGAGTCACAACTCCCAGCATCCCTCAAACCTCCTGCCTCAGCCTCCCAAGTAGCTGGGACTACAGGCGCCTGCTACAACACCCACCTAATTTTTTGTTGCAGTTGTCACTGTTGTTTAGCAGGCCCAGGCCGGGCTCGAACCCATCACCCTCGGTGTCTGTGGCCGGCACCCTTACTCACTGAGCTACAGGTGCCAAGTCTAGCCTTAAAATTGTTTTTTTTTTCTCTTTCTTCCCTTGACCTTCTGCCATGCAAAATTCATATAAAGTATTGAGAACAACATATGGCACACAAGAAGTACTCAAAATGTTTGCAACCGTTATTGTTAAGTTTGTTTAAACATAAGAAAGCAACAACTAAGGGCAGATCCCTACATGTATTCAGCAAATGAGAAGGAAGAAGGTAAGAATTTTCTCCTATTAAATTGTTTTTTAGGCAGGGCACAGTGGCTCACACCTGTAATCCCAGCACTGTGGGAGGCTATGGCAAGTGGACTGCTTGAGCTCAGAAGTTCAAGACCTGAGCAAGAGCAAAACCCTATCTCTACTAAAAATAAAAAAAACTAGCCAGGGGTTGTGGCACATACCTATAGTCTCAGGTACTTGGGAGGCTGAGGCAAGAGAATCACTTGAGCTCAAGAGTTTGAGGTTGCTGTGAGCTCTCACTCCACCACACTCTACCCAGGGCAACAGAGTGAGATTCTGTCAATAAATAAATAAATAATTTTTTTTTCTTGGCCAGGGGCTTTGGTTTATGTTTGTAATCCCAACACTTTGGGAGGCTGAGGTGGGAAGACTGATTAAGCTTAGGAGTTCAAGACCAGCCTGAGCAAGAGTGGGACTTAATCTCTACAAAAAATAGAAAAACTAGGTAAGTGTTGTGGCACAAACATACAGGCCCAGCTACTTGGGAGACTGAGGCAGGAGGATCACTTTAGCTCAGGAATTTGAGGTTGCTGTGAGCTATGATGATTCCACTGTACTCTAGCCTGGGCAACATAGTAAGACTCTATCTCCAAAAAAAAAAGAGTTTTGTTTTCTCCTAAGGTAAGAATATATAAGGAACATTTCACATAAATAAACCCAGTGCCCTACAGTGTGAAAAAAGGCTTTGAAAGGTTTTGTTAAAAAGTTATTAAGTTTGATCTTAAAGTGTTCTTTTTCCCAAGCAATGGCTTGGCCCAACTGCATAGGCTCTAAACTCTGTTACTTCTCTTTAAGTTATGGTATGAAACCAGACATACAGAGAGATAGAAGAGAAAAAAAAAAAAAAGCATCACAGCCAGAAAGAAAGCAGCAAATGCCCCAGAACAAGGGGGAACAAAAACATAAGAGTGAAGTTCAGAGGGTACTAAGCAGACTTCAGGCCAGACAGGGCCTTGGATGCCAAGGTAGGGAATGTGGAATTTATTTTAAATGTGATGAGAAGCCACTGCGGGATGAAGGAAGGGAGTGACATGATCTGATTACAGTTAAAGATCACTCTGGCAGCTGTGCGGAAAAATGGATTAGCAAGAAAGAGGCATTAGTGGACACAGGAAGCCCAGTTACGGAGGTAACTGCAGTAGCACAGACAAGAAGCCAGGGATGATCCGAATGGTGAAATGTTGTTTTCCTTTGCTTTGGAATGTTTTATATGCACATGCTTCATCTGAATGTGTCTACTGTCCTGGGAATTCCACCTCACATAAGACTAAGGAAAGTCATGATCCAATCTGAGGGAGAGCTGGAAAACTCTACAGCTTTCCTACCTGCCTCTGTTCAACATTTTCCGGGACGCTATTAATGCTGCGACTAGAAAGTGTGTGTTTTTCAAAGTGATACAGAATTACCCCGTTTCTTAGAGACAGATGAGCAGGGGTAGCAGCTTATCAATCACTTTCATTCACAGTCTCTCCTTATGAGGACTGAATAGTGACTCAATGAAATAGAAATTTACCATCTGGTTACTAAGAAACAGACAACAGAATAAAAAAAGTGAATGCTAATGGATGGAGACAAGGTCGAGTTGTGTTTCTCAAGGTGAAGTTAGGTAGAGTGAGTGCCATCAATAACTTAAAAACAACTTACTGCATATGACTCCCCGGGAAATACCTATTATAAAGGTGAATTTACTTGGGAGGGAATTCACGCTACAAGGTATCTCAACAGCAGCCACAGAGTATGGCCAAGAACCTTCCCCAAAGGACACTTTGGGCCAGCATCATCAGTTCCCCTAGTAAATACAATATTCAAAACTTTTTCTTCCTCTCCATTCCTTAAAAAGAGAAGCCCTTCCAAAAAGTTCCAAGATAACTAACATTTTTACAGCACTGTGTGGCTTACAGACATTTTCATAAACACATACAACTATCATTTGATTATTATTTACAAAATAATAAATATTATTATTTAAATGTTAAATGATTCTCCCAAGATGCATCCCACATCTGTTGCCTGCTATGTTTTCTAGGTGTCGGTAACAATCATACCCCACTGTGGCCATGTGCTCATGGGAGAAAGGCTTTTTTCTTTCTCTACACTGTCTCAGAGGAGTACAGGAAATTCCAGTTATAGGAAATGTCTGGAAAAGGCAAATGTACAGATTAGAAAGTAGAGGGGTGGTTGCCTGGGACTGAAGAGTGGAACAGAGTGAGAGGAATGGGATGGACACAGGCTCCTTTCCAGGCTGATGGAACTTTTCTAAACTTGAGTTGTTCACTTCTCAATTAGAGAGCTATCTCGATTCTCTTTACTAAAAGTCATTAAATTATGCACTTAAGAAGGCCAAATTTTGTCATTATACTTCAAGAAAGCTATTTTTGACAAAAGAATACATGAGAAATCTACTAAAACCCCAAATCACTCCAGTCTACTTCACCATAAGCACCCCCTCCCATGGCACTATTTACAGTTCCCTGCCCTTTGACCAGCCAGGGTTAACAACCTCCACCAGCAGCAGGGGCTATAGTTACAAACACTAATGGTTTACATATCCTTAAGCTTCTAACTCACAATGCTTATTCTCCTTAAAATGATAATCATTTCACCTTTTCTCAGCAAGGTAACTTATTGGGGAAAATGTTAAGCCAACAACTCAGCTTAGCAGCTAATTGAAGGAGAAGAGAAAACCCTAGGAATAAAACTGGATAGGATCTAAGTGAGGGCACTGGAAGGTGAGGGCCTTCCAATAAAACTGGATAGGATCTAAGTGAGGGCCTCTGGAGAGGTGAGAGGACAGCCAAGCTGCCTGGGAGAAGCAAAGAGACAGAGAAAAAGGTTTTGAAGATGAAAGTCCCACTGGGCTGCCTCCATCAGTTTCAGTTCCTATTCTGCTCTCTGGCAGCTTTTCCAGAATTTCTAAACAAAAAGTTGACAGTGGCAGCCTGGAACTGGTCACTTTCCTCCAGAGGCTTGACTCGGAGGAGGAGGATCACTGAAAACACAATAGCTAAATCTGGAATACAGGGTAAGGGAAGGGGCCCTACTGTCTCAGTGGGGACAAACAGCGCCAGGGAAACTCCAGCCCAATCAAGTTCACGTCTGAGGTTTGAACTGTATTTATATAGTAATTTCTCAACTCAGCCCAGATAGTTTCGGTTTCCCAGACCCACTTCCTTAAACGCCTCCTACTGCGGTAAACCTAAACATAATTCAGTGTAAAGACTCACTGCTGGTGAGGAGAGGAAACACACACCAGTAAAAGCAGCTGTCTTTTGAAGATTTGAGAACTATTAAACCAAATCTTGCCACAGGCTGCACCTCTTCACTCAGGTCTCTTTGCTTCTCCCAGGCCCACCTACCTTGGGCCCCATCTTCCAGGTCCTGTTCAACTTCAGGGCCTACTACAATAGAACTTCTGTAAGTTGACCCCGCTCAAGGGACTGTAACAATCTGGTCAACACACAGAGCTGGTCAACATAAGGAACTAGGCCTCCTGTACTGATATGTGCATGTGGTGCATGTCTGGTCTATGAAAATTAAGTCAAATTAAGGAGGTGTCACTATAGGGAGGTGGTCAGATGTGGAGGTTCTACTGTATTTCATACCAGGCAGGCTCATGGATTAAGTTCATATGTATGAAGAGAGCTCACAATATGCCAGGCTTCAGGCTTGTGGGCACAGAAGATACAAAGATCAATCAGGCAAGTTCCCAGGTTCTCAAGTAGCCACAGTTTAGTGGAAAGCAGTGGCTGTTAAACTTACCATGAATAAAAGAAAACCACATGTATTATCCTAATCCCAGCATCTAGCACAGGTCCTCAAACAAACCAGGCTCTATAAAAGTAGGTTAAGAAAATAATGGATGCTAGTTATTACTGACAATTAATGACCAAAAAAGTGACAGAAGGAAGAAAAAGTCATAGTGATTCTTTCTAAGTCACTGACAGAACTAGGGTCCATCAGGTATCAGACCTGGCCAGGTTCTTGAAATGCCACATTCTTTTTTCCTGCAGAGCAGCCTCCTGGATCCCTGAGCCCATCTCTAGGACTGAACTAAACAGGAAACAAATTGGTAGAACATTTATTAGCATATCAGCAAATCATCCAGACCTGGCCACTCCTCACCATCTCCCTCCTTCTCAACTGCTTTGGTCCAAGCCACATTTCTGCAAAAGCTCCTATTCTATCTGATTGTCCTGCTTGGCACTGGCTATTCCCATAGCCTGTTCTCAAAGCAGCAGTCAAAATGATGCTTGTAATGCACAAGTCAGGTTATGTCACTCTTCTGCTCAAATGTGTCCCCACTCTGAGAAAAAGCCAAAGGCCTTCAAGTCCCTGAGTGATCTAGTCAATGAGAGCCCACCACATTCCAAGCACCAGCCACACCATTCCTGGAAGGTGTCAATTATGCTCCCACCTCCGGATCATCACCGGCTGTTCTTCCCTGCCTAGAATGTTCTTCCCCAGTTATCTGCACGTTCCCTCCCTTCTCTCCTCAGTGAGGCCTTCCCTGGCCACACCTATTTAAACCATAGCCACCTCCACCAGTCTTTGCTGTCTCCTTCCTCCGCATGATTCTTCATTTTGTGTATCAGTATCTGACTTAAAGCATACTTTCCTTTTTTATTTACCATCTCCACTAACAAAATATAAGCTCCATGAAGGCATGGATTTTTATTTACTTACTAAAAGATTACCAAAAGGGTAGCACTGAGGAAAAAAAAAAAAGAAAAATCAGATGAATGATAAATACTATTAGAAAAACAAGGCAGGGACCTTGGGGGAGGCATGCTAGGGGTGAGAGGCTGCACTTTGACACAGAATGGTCAAGAAAGGCCTCATGGAGGAGTCTCTAAAAGCAGTGAAAGAACAAGTCACTTGGCAAGGACCAGTGATATCATTTTCCCAGGGCCTGATGAAAAATGGAAATGTGAGGTCTTGTTCACAAACATTTCAATATGTGACCTCAGAGCATTAAACCAAGTGTGAGGCCCTTCTAAAGATGGAGGCTTGTGCAACTGCACAGATGACACACCCACGGGGTCAGCCCTACACATAACTATCAGGGAAAGAGTGTTCTACACAGACAGAACCTCAAGTGCAAAGACTCCAAGGAGGGACAGTGCTTTAGGAACAAGCAAAGAGGCCATGCTTGTTAAAAATAGAAATTCCTGGACTCCTTTTCTGGATATTCTGATCCTAAAGCTCTGAAGTCAGCTGGGATCTTTTATTTTTAGTCTTCCCCAGGACATTCTTCTCTTGCCCAGGCAAATTTGAGGAACCCAATCTACTCCCATATCTGGAGATGTATCTTGCTGCAAGCCCTTGAGCACCACTTCAGAGAACTAGCTTCCAGTTTGTTCCCCTAACAACCCAGAGCTGGCAACTAGGTCTCTATCTTCACCTACCATCAGAGCCTCTGTTCTGGGAACCTCCTTATGCCTAGATTACTACTGGCTCTTAGCAGTTTTCCCACCAAGGACTGAACTCTTGCTTGGACTCTCAGCTGGGGAGCTCAGGAGCTGCCTTGGCAGATATGCTTCCCTGAGAATTCCTCCTCCTCTCAGCAAGACTGAAGAGCTATGCTAGACTCTCCTCAGATGTGAAATATTAAGGTCAACTATTGCCTGGACTGACTCTTTTTTTTTTTTTTTTTTGAGACAGAGCCTCAAGCCGTCCCCCTGGGTAGAGTGCCGTGGCATTACAGCTCACAGCAACCTCCAACTCCTGGGCTCAAGCGAGTCTCCTGCCTCCGCCTCCCAAGTAGCTAGGACCACAGGCGCCCGCCACA
>CAUYTI010117974.1:0-13993 GCA_963575145.1 Galago senegalensis | reverse complement strand
GGAGAAGGGAGGGGGGAATAGGAGGAGGGAGGGGGTTTGGAGGGATCACTTCTGAGGTTTATCTTATAGGGGTACAGGTGAATCTTTCTAAGAGTAGAATGTGAATGTTTTAAAGCAATAACTGAGAAAATGACATGAAGGCTGTGTTGACCAGTTAGATGGAAGTATTTCAGATTGCATGTGAAAACCCCACACTGTACCCCAGAAGTGCATTAATGTACATAGTTATCATTCAATAAAAAAAAAAAGAAGAAGAAAGTTCCTGAAATCTGGCAGAGTTCCAAGAAGAAATGGGCAAGGTGCCAGGTGTGGTAGCTCATGACCGTAATCCCACCTACTCAGGAAGCAGAGGCAGGAGAATCACTTGAGCCTAGGAGACCTTGTATCTGAAAAAAGGAAGAAAGAAGCTGGCAGGATGAGATTGAAAAATGAAGTCATCGAACGAGTCCACTATTTTTGACTAGAGTCCCACCATCTCCTATCTAGACCAGTGACCAGGCAGGTGAAGTTTAGTGTCTCTGGGCATCAAAGAACCACATGGGACTTGGAAGGCAGATCCAACCCCAGAAGGTGAAGTGCCACTTGCAGAGGGATTGGGGAAATGACAGCTAGTTCCCTGAGAAATGGGCAACCGGGGGCTAAAAAGAGGCAGATGAACTGCCTGCTGAAACAGATGAGAGTGACCCAGTGGTGCACTGGTATATGTTTACCCACAGAGTCTCTAGATGGTGGTGGCAGTGGTGGTGGGTAATTTCTAGTGTTTGCCAGTTTCCATGGTGTAAATAGCTCCTACCTCTGTGAAGGTACTAAACTCTACACACAATCCATCCTCTATACCTGCACCATTGGAACAGCCCCTCTTTGCTCCAGTGCGACAACTCCAAGACGGGAAACCTTCGACTGAAAGGTAGAAACTAGATCCCCTGTGGTAGAGCTACTGGGACCTGGGCAGATGACTCAGGTGGAAAATACTCTTTGATTGCTCTTCTGTTCTTTAATCTCACACCCACCTACTGAATGCATTTGTTGGCCAAGACAAATGTTATTTTCCCAGCACCAAATTGGGACATGTGGAATGGCCACTGCAGTGTATTTAATTTGTAGAGACAGGGATGTAGGAAAATCAGGACTATCCTCAGCAAGCTGAGATGGAGCTTCTTATATAACAAATAACAAATGTTTCTTGTATAACAAATGTTCAACCTCAGGTAAACACTGACGTTGCTCTTACCTCAAGTTGACTTAACCTATTTCTTATATAACATTTGTTTTTTAACCCTGATTACAAACATAACATGCTTTTTTTACCAAAAATGAACATACTGAAAGTTAAAAAATAAAATTTAACTGTAACCCATCTAGAAATAATCAGTCATTGCTAGAAACATCTAGTCCTTTTCTTTCTGACTTCTGAGTGTGATTTTTGTTTAAAAAGTTATGATGACGTTTTAGACAAAATTTTGATTCCTGCTTTTTTCTTAACTTTATAAGCATATGTATACATAAAGTTGTGATTTTCCTTAATGATTTGCTTTTGACAACTAAGTAGCCTTTTTACCTGAAAAAGTAATAAAAGTTCCTAATGGTTAAAAAAAAAAGCAAATGAACCTTGGGGGCATTATGCTAAAATGAAATAGGCCAGTCACAAAAATAAATACTACATGATTTCATTTATATGAGGTCTCTACAGTAGTCAAATTCCTAGAGACAGAAAGCATTATAGGATGGTGGTTGTGAGGGGCCAAGGGCACAAGGAGAGTGGGGAGTTAGTGTTTAATAGGTCCAGAGTTTCAGTTTTGCACAATAGAAAGAGTTCTGGAGACAGATGGTGGTGATGGTTGCACAAAAACACGAATGTACTTAATGCTGCGGGATGGTATGCTTTAAAATGGCTAAAACGATCAATTTTGTGATATGTGTATTTCACCATAATGAATTTTTTTAAATGCAGAATAGAAAGCGATGCACATGCTGGGTACAGTGGCTCATACCTGTAATCCCAGCACTCTGGGAGGCCAAGGTGGGTGGATTGCCTGAGCTCACGGGTTCAAGACCAGCTTGAGCCACAGCGAGACCCCCACCTCTAAAAATAGCCCGGTGTTGTGTCAGGTGCCTGTAGTCCCAGCTACTTGGGAAGTTGAGGCAAGAGAATCACTTGAGCCCAAGAATTTGAGGTTGCTGTGAGCTGTGATAGCACAGCACTCTACTGAGGGTGACAAAGTAAGACTCTGTCTCAAAAAAAAAAAAAGAAAGTGATACTTGTGTGGGACAGAGAGCAGAGGTACTTCATTAGTATCTGTGAACAAGAAAGTGAACCAAACAAAAGTAAGCAATTTTATAATGAAACAGTATCTGAAAGTAAGCTTTTTTGGCTGCCCATCCCCAAGCCCCTAGTCCTCTTCTCCAGGGGCAAACAGTCTCACCAACTTCTGGAGAGTACAGGTCCTTGTCTGTTTGTTTTTAGAGACGGTCTCACTCTCTCACCCAAGCTGGAGTGCAGTGGCATGATCGTAGCTCACTGCACCTCCTCCCAAGAGCTAGAACTACAGTGTCACACTCCTGGAGATGATAGTTTTTACTGGTTACTATGCACCTGGTGGAATATCATACAATCATTACCACTCGTGTTTTCAAACTTCATGTAACAATAAAGGATTTATCTATTGTGATTATTCAGATGTGTAAAATTCAATTAAAGTTTGGGTTAAAGAGTTTTTGTGTGTTTTTTCTTTTTCTTTTGAGATACAGTATCACTCTGTCCCTTTGGCTGGGGTGCAGTAGTGTCATTATAGCTCACTGCAACCTCAAACTCCTGGATTCAAGTGATCCTCCTACCTCAGCCTCCAGAGTAGCTGGGACTACTTGCGCATGCCACCCCACCCAGCTAACTTTTCTATTTTTGCTAGAAACAGGGCCTTCTCCTGCTCAGGCTTTTTTTTTTTTTTTTTTTTTTTTAGAGACAGAGTCTTAATTTATCACCCTTGGTAGAGTGCTGTGGAATCGCAGCTCACAGCAACCTCCAACTCCCAGGCGAAGGTGATTCTCTTTCCTCAGCCTCCCAAGTAGCTGGGCCTACAGGCACCTACCACAACAGCCAGCTATTTTTTTGTTGCAATTTGGCTGGGGCCAGGTTCAAGCCCACCATGCTTGGTATATGGGGCCGGTGTCCTACCCAGTGAGCCACAGGCTATTCTTAAACTCCTGAACTCCAGTGGTCCTCCCTCCTCAACTTCCCAGAGTGCATGAACCACCGCATCTGACCGTAAAAGTGTTTTGGATAACAACCTTATTGCTTTATGGAGATAACATACCATAACATTCATTCATTTAAAGTGTACAATTCATACCTGGGCATTGTGGTGGGTTTTTATAGTCCCAGCTACTCAGGAGGCTCACGCCAGAGGATTACTTGAGCCCAAGAGGAGATGGGTTACGATGAGCTATGATGCTGGGGCACTCTACCCAAGGTGACAAAGTAAGACTCTGTTGCAAAAAACTATATATAAATTAAAAATATAAAATATAAAAAAGTGTACAATTCAATGGCTTTCAGTATAGTCACAGCATTGTATAACCATCACCACTATCAATTTAATTTTCATCACCCCAAGAAGAAACTCTATACCCTTTAGCTATCACCTTGGTACGGTTTGAATCTGTCCTCCAAAAGTTCACGTGTTGGAAACTTAATCCCTCGACCCTCATCAACACATTAGTGTTGTGGTCAGGGGAGTGGGTTTGTTATAAAAGCAGCTCTCTCTGCCTCTCTTGATCTTGCCCTCTTACCACGAGATGACCTTTACCATGTTCTGAGGTAGCAAGAAGGCACTCACCAGAGGCTAGGCCATGCCCTTGGGCTTCCCAGACTCCAGACCCATGAGCTACATAAACTTCTTTTCTTTACAAATTACCCAGTCTATGGTGTACTGTTATGGCAACAGAAACAAACTAAAATACACACTCCAATGTCCCTACCCTCCCTACCCCTCAGCAATCACTAACCTACTTTCTTTCTATCTCTATAGATTTGGCTAGTCTGGACATTTTATTTTATCAATTGATTGATTAGTTGAGACAGAGTCTCACTTTGTCACCCTTGGTAAAGTACTGTGGCATCATAGCTCACAGCAACCTCAAACTCTTGGGCTCAAGTGATTGTCTTGCCTCAGCCTCCGGAGTAGCTGGGACTATATGCCACTAGCTATTTTTAGAGATGGGGTCTGGCTCTGTCTCAGGCTGGTCTTCAACTCCTGAGCTCAGGCAGTCTATCTGCCTTGGCCTCCCAGAATGCTAGGATTATGGGTGTGAGCCGCCACGCCCAGCCTTAGTCTGAACATTTTATATAAATGGAATCAAACAGTACACTTTGCCTGGCTTCTTTCCTCTGGCACAGTGTTTTCAAGGTTCATCGGTAGCTTGCAGCAGGATTTCATTTCTTTTTGTGGGTAAATTATACTCCATTGTGTGGAGATAGCACACTTCGTTTATCCATTCACCTGCTGATGGATATTCAGTAAATATTTAAGCCACTAGGTGACTCAGAGAACCTGGGGCACCTCTTTCCTGGATTCCTTCATGCCCTACCCATCATTCCACTTCACTCTTCTGGAAAGAAATTGTTTCTGCTTCCCTTGCTTGCCTTACTGTGACCAGCCTGGCATTTAAAAAACCTCATGCCTCTCTATATTTACTTATGTATTTTTTGTGAGACTCTGTCTCACTTTGTCACCCTGGGTAGGGTGCTGTGGTGTCACAGCTCACAGCAATGCCTCTCTTTACTTAAAGCGGGCTCTCTTTATTCCAAGGCACCCGCCTGGCATTCAGTCAAATAGTACACCTATTTTATGTTATTATTTTCAGACCTATAATGATTTCAGGCAAACTACTTTGGGTGTGTAGTTGGGAATTACCAACTCTTATGGTCCCAGAACTTGATCATTGTTTAAGTCTTGCCTCCTATCCCTGTAAAAGTTCTGTCTCATTTCTCCAAAACAAATGTGCTGGGAACTTTGTCTTGCTAAACTGGTAGGGACAGCATTAAAGAGGCATGGTACTACTTGCATCCTGGCTGGCTTTTCCAGCTGATGGCTGACTTCCTGGAAGATGCTGGGAAAGTTCCTTGGTAATACTGAGCATGTGCTCTTGGCAGGCACACCTCCCAGTGAACGAGTTCTTCCACCCTAGGAGCAAACCTCTCACTGAAGTAGGTGCTATTCTTATCTACCTTTTACAAATGAGGAAGGCACGCCTCAGGGAGGTCACACATAACTTTCCAAATAAAGTCACAGCCTTTTTTTTTTTTTTTTTTTTGAGATGAAGCCTCAAGCTATCCCCCTGGGTAGAGTGCTATGGCATCACAGCTCACAGCAACCTCCAACTCCTGGGCTCAAGAGAGTCTCCTGCCTCAGCCTCCCAAGTAGCTGGGACTACAGGCGCCCACCACAACGCCTGGCCATTTTTTGGTTGCAGCCATCACTGTTGTTTGGCGGGCCCGGGCTGGGGATTCTAACCCGCCACCTTAGGTGTATGTGGCTGGGGCCTTGGCCGCTTGAGCCACAGGCACCGAGCCAAGTCACAGCCTTAATCTTATGTTTATAGAATGAATGACCCTGGCCTGAGCCTAAAATTTCCTTAAAGTGGTGGTTCTCAGCTGGATGTGGTGGCACATACCTAAAGTCTCAGGTACTAGGGAGGACGAAGTAGGAGGACCTCTGAAGCCCAGGAATTTGAGGCTGTAGTGAGCTATGATTGTGTCACTGCACTTCAACCTGAGCAACAGAGGGAGAACTTGTTTCAAAAACAAAAAACAAAAAAACCCCAAACCAAACAAACTTGTGTTAACTAGTGGTTCTTAAACTTGGGTTCAGGTTCAGGGTGAAAAGTTTAAGAACCTTGTGGCAAATCTATATACCCTGCTCCCAGGAAAATACACTTATTCACAACATTTTAAAAATAATTTTTGTGGGGTTTTTTTTTTTGAGACGGAGCCTCAAGCTGTCCCCCTGGGTAGAGTGCCATGGCATCACACTCACAGCAACCTCCAACTCCTGGGCTCAAGCGAGTCTCTTGCCTCAGCCTCCCAAGTAGCTGGGACTACAGGCGCCTGCCACAACGCCCGGCCATTTATTTTTTTGATTGCAGCCATCATTGTTGTTTGGCGGGCCCGGGCTGGGGATTCGAACTCTCCACCTTAGGTGTATGTGGCTGGTGCCTTAGCCGCTTCAGCCACAGGCGCCGAGCCATTTTTGTGGGTTTTTAAAAACAATTTCAGATTTATGTGAGGGTACAAGCAATTAGGTTTCAATGTTTGCTTTTGTTAGGTAGGCTCCCAATTGTGATTATGTCCCCGTGTCCCAGAGGTGTGTCATATACCCTTATATTGCGCTTGTTATACTCTCGCTCATCTCCTCTCCCACCTTCTCTCTCCTTTCTCCTCCTCCCAACTTGAAGTTTCTGTCTTATGTGGGCGTGTATAGATCATCTACTGGCTTCACATTGTATTGAGTACACTGGATGCTTGCTTTTCCATTCTTGATAGTCACAACATTTTAATAGCAATTTCAAGAAGTGAAAACAAACAAACAACAGCAAAACCAATCCTGATGCCAGGCACAGTGGCTCTCATCTGTAATACTAGCACTTTGGGAGGCGGAGGTGGCTCACCTGAACTCACATGTTTGAGACCAGCCTGAGCCACAGGGAGATCCTCGTCTCTAAAAATAGCCGGGTGTTGGGGTGGGTGCCTGAGTCCCAGCCTGGGCGACTTATCTCTTTGGGTTTTATTTATTTATTTATTTTTTGAGACAGAGCCTCAAGCTGTCCCCCTGGGTAGAGTGCTGTTGCATCACAGCTCACAGCAACCTCAAACTCCTGGGCTTAAGCGATTCTCCTGCCTCAGCCTCCCAAGTAGCTGGGACCACAGGTGCCCACCACAACACCTGGTATTTTTTGGTTGCAGCCATCATTGTTGTTTGGCGGGCCCAGGCTGGATTCAAACCTGCCACCTTACGTGTATATGGCTGGCACCTTAGCCACTTGAGCTACAGGCGCCAAGCCCAACTTATCTCTTTGAGCCCCACTTTCCTCAATTGTCAAATGGAAATGATACCTCCGGTCCTCATCAGGGTTCAGGACAGGGTTGAAAAACTTATATGAGACAGAGCCTATGAGATGCTTAGCTTAGCACCAGACAAAGAGACAGAACTGAATAAATATTATCATGCCATGTGTGATGTACAGAATAATTATACCTTCCTTATAAGTTTTCCCTATATCTCATATATCAGATAATTACCACGCTAATTATTTGGTTTGCTTCCCCCACTCCAGCTTTTCAAATTCATCACTTAAGCCCAAGAGTTTGAGTTGCTGTGAGCTGTGACGCCAGGTACTCTACCAAGGGTGACAAAGTGAGACTCTGTCTCAAAAAAAAAAAAAAAAAAAATATCCTGCAGGCCTCAACTGGAGTTGTAAATAACGTTGGCCTGCGCCAGGATGAGAGAAAAAATGTCGCTTACAAGCTGAATCACCAGGTGGCGCTCTCAGCCCTGACCAGAATCTGGGTTGCACAGCCAAGGTCATCTAAGAGATAATAAATAGTTGGTCGAAGTTTCATGGAACATCAAGAATTTCAAAGATTGTTGACTCGACCAATAGCCTTCACCTTTCAGAGGAGAAATAGTGTCCATGCTTGCTCAAGGTCACAGCTTACGCAGAAAGCCAGGACTCACCAGCTTGTCCAATTCTGATGTTTCTAAAATGTATCACAGTTTCCTGAGCACAGGGGACACAGTGCTTTCTTTTCTTATGATAATTCAAGGAATGAACTTTGGTATGAGGACACTGGCCTCTGTTCTGTGCTGTGGCAGCCAGGCAGATTTAGAGGACCCTTCTCTGCCACACAAAATGGCCCCAGACCGCTGTTTCTTGGTTGCCACGGTCAATCCACATTTTTGTTTATTCCCCCTGGGGTGAGAGACTGAGCACAGGTTTTTGTCCTCCTGTCAGGTTTGCTGTTTCTGTGTGTCCTTAGGGGGGTTACTTTTCCCTTCCCCGAGTGTCCCTTTCTTGGGGAAGTGGGTAGTTAAAAGCTGCCAGCAGGCAGAAGATGACCAATAATTGGCGATTATTAATGTCATTATGCTTCCTTCTCTTGTCAATTTTCTGCTTTATGTATACTCAGCTTTCAAATCCAGATGACCAAACTCATGAGGACTCCATGGAAAGGGAAAGTAAGGCTACCTAAGCCCTGGATGAGCAAAGCTCCCACTCCTTCGTGGACTTTGTGACATGTTCTGGGCCTCAGCGTTCCTGGTTCTCAGGAGGGTTCCAGGAGGCAAGAGTGCCGGCTGAGTGTGCTCCTGGGATAGAAGACGTCTGGGGAAAGCAAGTTGTTTTCCATTTTATAACCAACAGTGCAGTTCAAAAAGACAACACAATTGTATTTTTATAAATGCGACCTCTAAAATCACAGGGAACGTGAAATTTCATTTTTCAGTAGGTTTGTTTATTGTGCTCTTTGTTCACTTCTCCCGCTACAGCCCGAGAGTCCATCCACTCCCCCTGCTCCTACTGTCTTAACTGGAGGCCTTTATTGTGCCACACACTGAACCAGATACTGGAGTGACAATGGGACACAAAACAGAGCACAGCCTTGCCCTCGTGAAATTCACACTCGTCTCCTTCCTCAACTTCTTTCTTCAGTTGGCTCAGTCTGTGGAATTCTTCCAGTTCAAGGTGTCATGTCTTCCAGAAAGTCTTCTCTGGTGTACAAAGGCCCCTCTCCTGTGTTCCTATAGCACTATAAAAATGTATGTCATAACCTGCCACTGTGAGCTGCAATAATCTCCCGATAAGTCGACCTTTCTCCTCCAGCCTGGGTCCTCTCGAAGGCATAGACAATGTCTCATTCATTTTTGGGCCCCCAGGGTCCATCCCAGGGCTTGATATAAAGTAGATACTCAGTAAATGGTCAAGTGAACAAATGGAATTTTGATGCCAAAACAAGCAGGTGGGGGAGACACGGAATGTTAACACTCAGGAATGGTTTTATTCTGGCAACTCTCATTCACAAAGCACTAGAACTTTGCTGGTGGGTCTTGTTTGCCTGAAACTATCTCCTGGGGAATCAGTTCCTTTTTTCCCTAGGGGTTGCTTGTGTTCCCCACCTCTGGGGTACAGTCTGTCCTTTTGGGGCCATCTTTACTGAGGACCTTCACCTAAGTTCGTAGGATGTGTCAGAGACAGGCTTGAAGTGTTCTGGCCTTGGACATTTATCTCTTCAGTGACTTAGTCGCATTCTCATGCTTTGTTTCCCAATCCTTTCTGATTATAAGAGAAAGTCCTGGGTTCTGGTTTCAAACACACTTGGATTTATATCTCTAGCCCACTGCTTTAAGCTGCACGACCTGGGCGACTTATCTCTTTGAGTCCCACTTTCCTCAACTGTTGAATGGAAATGATACCTCTGGTCCTCATCAGGGTTCAGGACAGGGTTGAGAAACTTATATGAGACAGAGCCTATGAGATGCTTAGCTTAGCACCTGGCAAAGAGACAGAACTGAATAAATATCATCATGCCATTTGTGATGTGCAGAATAATTATACCTTCCTTATAAGTTTTCCCTATATCTCATATATCAGATAATTACCATGCTTTGCTTGCTCCCCGACCCTGGCTTTTAATATTCATTTTTGCTACTCAATCAAAAAGTCACATGTTAATTGTATTCAAAGGAATATTTGTGAAAACATAACTAAAAAAAAGTGCATTCAGCTTGTGAGAAATTAGAGTCCACTTGACAACTTTTTCATCTCACCCTAAAAATACTCCTGTTAACAGTTTGTTGTTCATCCTTTCAGATACGGGTCTAAATACGTATGCAGTATACATGGCACAGAAACATATGGATTTTTTAAAAACATAAATGAGGTCACACATTATGTTTTTAAGTGAATTGCTTTTTTTTTGAGACAGAGTCTTACTTGACGTCTTGCCTTGACGTCATAGCAACCTCAAACTCTTGGGCTTAAGCGAGTCTTTTGCCTCAGCCTCCCAAGTAGCTGGGACTACAGGTGCCTGCCACAGCGCCCACCTATTTTTCATTGCAGTTGTCATTGCTGTTTAGCAGGCCCGGGCTGGGCTCAAACCCATCAGCCCTGGTGCATGTGGCCTAAGCACTGAGCTACTGGCACCAAGCCAAGTGAATTACTTTTTTAAAAAACTGTTTTAAAGTGTACACTTTAGTGGGGGCTTATATGTTCGTAAGGTTGTGTAATTAAATTATTATTATTTTTTTTTTTGAGACAGAATTTCACTATGTCAGCCTCGGTAGAGCACTGTGGCATTACAGCTCACAGCAACCTCAAACTCTTGGGCTTAAGCGATTCTCTTCCCTTAGGCTCCCAAGTAGCTGGGACTACAGGTACCTGCCGTAACCTCAGGCTGTTTTTTGTTGCAGTTGTCATTGTTGGTTAGCTGGCCTGGGCCAGGTTCAAACCCGCCAACTTTGGTGTATGTGGCTGGCGACATAACCACTGTGCTATAGGCACCGAGCCTGTGTCAATATATTATTATGTAATCCTAGAACATTATCATCAACCCCCCCCACCAGAAAACCCCATATCCGCAGTAGTCAGTCTTCCTCACCACCCTTCCCCAGCCCTTGGCAGCCACTAACTTACTGTCTCCATGGATTTGCCAGTGCTGGATATTTCACGTACATTGACTCACATAGTATGCGATCTTTTGTTTCTGGCTTCTTGCACTTAACATGATATTTTCAAAATCCATCCATGGTGTAACACACCTCAGTACTTTATTCCCTGTTTTTCATTAAAAACTTTTAAAGTTGTAGTAAAAAACAGATCACATAACATTTACCCTCATAACCATTTTTAAGTGTACGGTTCAAAGGTTAAGTCCATACACTTGCTGTGCAGATCTCCAGAAGTTTTTCATGTTATAAAACTGAAACTCTGCACCCATTAAAGAACAACTGCCCTGTTCCCTCTCGCCCCATCCCCCGGTCACCACCATTCTACTTTCTCCTTCTGTGAATTTACACCTCCTGTAGATATATAAGCTCCACCTCACGTAAGCAGACTCGTACGGCATTTGTCTTTGGTGAGTGGCTTCTCTCTGCTTACCATGACGTCTTCTAGGCACATCCATGTTGGAGCATGTGACGGGTTTCCTTCCTCCATCCGTGTGTGTATCCCATTTTGTTGACACATCCATCCATCAGGGGTATTGAGGTCACTTTCACACCTTGGTTGTTGTGAACAATGCTGCTATGAACAACGATGAGCAAGGAGCTCTTGATACGCGGTTTTCAGACCTTTTGAATACGTATTGAGAAATAGGATTACTGCATTATATCATCATTTAAGTGTTTCTAATTTCATGAGAACTGCCACACTGTTATCCACACGGGTTGCACCCTTGACACTCCCGCCACCCGCACACACAGTTCCTCCTTCTCCATATCCTCGTCAACACCTGTTGTTCTGTTTTTCTTTCCTTTTTTTTTTTTAAAGTAACTATCCTAATGGACACAAAGTGATATTTTTCATTGTGGTTTCAATTTGCATGTCCCTAATGATTTGTGATGCTGAGCGTCTTTTTGTATATTTGTTTCCTTTCATTCTTTGAAAATATTTAAAATCACTGATTTAAAATCTACTAAGTTCAATATCTGGGCTCCCTCAGAGACAATTCACATTGATGGTTTCCCGCCCCTGCCTTCATGTATGGACTATACATTTCCTTTTTTTTTTAGAGACTGAGTCTCACTTTGTTGCCCTCACTAGAGTTCAAAGGTATCACAGCTCACAGCAACTTCCAGCTCCTGGGCTTAGGCAATTCTCCTGCCTCAGCCTCCCAAGTAGCTGGGACCACAGGCACCCACTACAATGCCCAGCTTTTTTTTGTTGCAGTTTGGCTGGGGCCAGGTTCGAATCTGCCACACTTGGTATATGGGGCCAGCGCCCTACTCACTGAGCCACAGGCACCACCCTCTTTTTTTTTTTTAAATATATATCTCATAATTTTTTGTTGAAAACGAGACAACAAATATTTGCATAATAACATGTGACAACTCTGGAAATCAGATCTCACCACTTCCAGTTTGTCGTTTGCTCTCTGTTGCAGTAGTAGTTTGTTTGGAGACTGTTCTGTTTCTTTGTTTTTGAGACAGAGTCTTATTCTGTCACCCTGGCTGGAATGTAGTGGCATCAGAGCTCACAGCAACCACAAACTCTTGGGTCAAGCTATCCTCTTGCCTCAGCCTCATGGGGCTACAGATGCCCACCATGACGCACAGCTAGTTTTTCTATTTTTAGTAAAGAAGGGGTCTTGCTGTTGTCAGGCTGGTCTTGAACTCCTGAGCTCAAGCAATCCACCTGCCTCAGCCTTCCAGACTGTTAGGATTACAGGCATGAGCCGTCATGTCTCACCAGATGACTTTTGTGAACAAATTTTGTAAATTCCATGTTTTTGCCATGTGTGGTCAGTAGCTTAGCCTCAGCTAATGCTTTGGGAGACATTTGCTTAACCTCCCGGGACCAGTAATTCTCCCAGTCTTTGCTGAGGTTTGCCCAAGTTGGTTCATGCTTTCAATGCTGCAAGTTTTTAGAAGTCCTAACTCTGCTATTTCCAGTGCTGGTACTCTATAGCTTGATTTTTCCACTTAACATATTTTGGGGGCCTCTTCATGTCATTACGTTTAAATCCAGCTTATGCTTTGGAAAGACTGCACATTATTTCATGACGTGGATTCATCATAATCCAGTGAATCTTCCACTTCATGCCATTTCAATTGTTCCATCTTTTTCACCTTTACAAAGTACAAATCAGTGAAAATCCCAGTGTCCCATGAGCCTCATGAGGTTGTCTGGAGGACAAATTCTCAGAAGAGATATTACTGGGTAAAAAAGCTCATGTTGAAATTTTGATGGATTCTGCAAATTGGCCTCCCAAAAAGGCCGTACTGCTGCTCACTCCTGCCAGAGCGTGTGAGCTGAGCGTTTCCTCACATCCTTGCCAATGCTGATGTTTTAGGTTTATAAGAGACTTCAAAGCCTATTTCCCAATAATCACTCCAGCTCAAAATTGATTATGTGTTGGAAATGATAATATTTTGTACATATTGGGTTAATGGTTGTCTCAGTCCATTTTCTGGTGCTACAACACGCCACCACAGATTGGGGTATTTTAAAGAGAATACGTTTACTTGGCTCACAGTTCTGGAAGCTGGGAAGTCCAAGAACACGATGCTGACATCTACTGAGGGTCATCTCATAGCAGATGGCATCACGAGGCAAGTGACCCAGTGAGACAGAGAGCAAAAGGGGGCCAAACTTATCCTTTTAGCAGGATCCTACTCCTGTGATAACAGCATTAATCCATTCCTGAGGGTGGAGCCCTCATGGCCTACTTACCTTTTAAAGGTCTCACCCCTTAATACTGTTGCAATGGCAATGAAAGTTTGACATGATTTTCAAAGGAGACAGTCCAACCAGAGTAATTATTAAAATTAATTTAACCTCTTTCTTTTTACTTTTTAATATGGCTACTAAAAATTTCTAAACTACAAGTGTGTTTTAACTTAGCTTCTATCGGATAGTGCTGCTGTAGAGGTAACCTTGATCTCTATTCCCCACCCCCACCCCGCACACACATCCTATTGTTGCTTTTTATCGTTAGTGCACAGTTATATTTACCCACATGGTTCCCATGTCTTTGCTATTTGTGACCTTTTGCATTTCCTTCCTTCAGAAACATATATCCTCCCCAAAGAACATATTTTTTGCAAATTATTTTTCAGTAGGGGTATGAGAGTGGCAAGTCCTATTTTTTTTTTTTGAGACAGAGCCTCAAGCTGTCCCCCTGGGTAGAGTGCTGTGGCATCACAGCTCACAGCAACCTCCAACTCCTGGGCTCAAGCAAGTCTCCTGCCTCAGCCTCCCAAGTAGCTGGGACCACAGGCGCCCA
>CAUYTI010117972.1:0-11061 GCA_963575145.1 Galago senegalensis | reverse complement strand
CGCCCGCCACAACGCCCGGCTATTTTTTGGTTGCAGCCGTCATTGTTGTTTGGCGGGTCCGGGCTGGGGATTCGAACCCGCCACCTTAGGTGTACGTGGCTGGCGCCTTAGCCGGTTGAGCTATAGGCGCCGAGCCAACCTCAACTCTTGAGCTGAAACAATCCTCTTGTCTCAGCCTCCCAAGTAGCTGGGATTACAGGCGTCTGCCACAAAGACTGGCTATTTTTTCTATTTATAGAGATGGGGGTCTTGCTTTGCTCAGACTGGTCTCAAACTCCTGAGCTCAGGCAATCCACCCACCTCTACCTTCCAGAGTGCTAAAATCACAGGTGTGAACCACTGTCCCAAGCCTCTTACACCTATAATTTTAAAAAGGCAAGCAGAAACGAGGCTGGGCACAGTAGCTCATGGCTGTATTCCTAACACTCTGGGACACAAAGGCAGGTGGATTGCTTGAGATGGGGAGTTCAAGACTAGTCTAAGCAAGGGTGAGACCCTGTCTCTACTAAAAATAGAAAAATGTCAACCTGGCATGATGGTACATGCCTGTAGTGCCAGCTACTTGGGAGGCTGAGGCAAGAGGATCACCTGAGCCAAGAGTTTAAAGTTGCTATGAGCTATGATACTTTACCCAGGGCAATTGAGTGAAACTCTGCCTAAAAAAAAAAAAGAAACAGAAAGGAAAGAAAAGAAAGGAAGCAGAAGCAGAATACATTCTTCAAAAAGAAGGGGAAAGCTTTACAGGTAAACTATCATTAGACTTAGGGTAAATGCCATGTGCTCATGGGAAAATCACCAACAATCCTTCTAACACAAGTCTGATTTCACTGTTAGACAGAACTCCTCTGCTCTGCATGTGATGTGTGTGTTCATACAACACACCAATCTTTTATTGTTCCCAACTTTAGCTCAAGCTTTTTAAATTTTTATTTATTTATTTTTTGAGACAGAGTCTCACTCTCTTGTCTGGGCTAGAGTGCTGTGGTGTCAGCACAGCTCACCTCAAACTCCTGGATTCAAGTACTCTTTCTACCTCAGCCTCCTGGGTAGCTGGGACAACAGGTGCCTGCCACAACACCTGGCTAGTTTTTTTCCCCCCAATTTTTATTAAAGATGGGATCTCACTCTTGCTCAGGCTGCTCTCTAACTCCTGAGCTCAAGGGATCGTCCTGCCTTGCCCTCCCAGAGTGCTAGGAGCCACCATAGCTAGCCTCAAGCATTTATAATTTAAAAAAAAATTTTATGTCAGATTTAATGAAAACCTTTTAGTTTACAATTTTAAATTCTCTAAAGGACCTGAGAGAGATTTTCCAACTTGGGTCTTCCCCTTTGCCAGAGGCTCTGGTGACTTTTTACTGTTTCTGTATTCCTTTCTGTTTAATAAAATCCTATCTTACCACTGGAAAAAAATAAAATAAAATTTTAGATTCTTTCAAGTATATTTACATTTTAAATTGCTTGGATTTAACACTTGAACCAAGATATTCCAAGCTTTAGAAAATTCAAATATTCACTTCCTGGCCACTCTTGACCAGACCTCCCACTTTTTAACTATGGTCCTGCCTCCCATGGTGTTTTAAAAAAGTCCCGATTTTTAGAAAGAATGCACAAACGGGTGGAAGAACAGGAAGGAAATATACAGTTTTTGGCTGCCATGTGGCTATTTCACCAGAATATTGAGTTTTATATTATTTTTGTTAATCTTATAATGTTAAACTGTAATAATAACATATAATTGTTGAGAAGTGATTATCGAGAACTGCTTATCAAAGTTTGCATTGTTGTCAGGCCCTGCCCTGCCCCGCCCTGCCCTGCCCCGCCCTGCCTCGCCCCTGCCCCGCCCCGCTCTGCCCGCCAAGCCATGCTGTCCCACTTAACAAATGTTAAAATCACCCTATCTTAGTTACCCTCCTAACTCCAAGCTCTCAATACATGTTTGTTGAATATTTATTTTTTTAATTTTTGTTTTTATTTTTTATTTTATTTATTTATTTATTTTTTTTGCAGTTTTTGGCCGGAGCTGGGTTTGAACCCACCACCTCCAGCATATGCGGCTGGCGCCCTACTCCTTTGAGCCACAGGGGCCACCCTTGTTTTTATTTTTGTAAGTAAACCACAATAGAAGATCCCACAACAACTTCTTCTCTATTAATTATTGATATTCTCCTCATTAAAAAAAGGTCCTCCTGAGCTGAATATCACATCAGAGAACAAGGAAGGTGCCTATTCCTGGGTCCACAGCCTTGCAATGGAGGTCTCTTGAAAACAGCATGGGAAAAGAGTAAGTCTGGGAAGTCATCCTGTCTATGTGCTTAGCGCACCAAATTTTCACAAAGCGTCAACAAAGAAAATTGATAGTAAATACCAGTGATATGGAAATGTTTCTTCCTATTTGTCTCTTACAAAAGACATAAACTGTGAAGCATTTAATATTGGTAAGTACCCTGATCAGGGTTAGCAAAACTTACTCTATAAAGAGCTAAATAGTAAATATTTTGAGCTATGAAGTCGATATGGTCTGTCTCAACTCTGCTGCTGTGAAGTGAAGGCAGCCACAGACAATATGAAAATAAATGAGGCTGGGCTTCAAAAGAACTTTATTAAAAAAACAGGGAGAAAGGCTGGAAGTTTGACAATCTCTTGGCTGGATAAATGCCAAAACAAGCACAATGTGGCTGCGGGTGGGGATGGTGGTGAGGAAAGCACTATCTGCTTGTTTGGCAATAAAAAACAAAGAACAAATAAAAACTAAACACCTTAATTTATGAGCTCAAGATCACACAAAGAGTTTACTTTTCTTATAATCTCCTAATGCTATTTCTTTTATCTAAAACCCATAAATAAGACTTTCCTCTTTAAATAATTTAAAGAAATTATAAAAACCAAGCAAAAGCCAGAAACTGCAGCCTACCTTCTTTTCCAGGGAGCTGCTCCACTCCTTCAGCAGGTTGACATGCTGCACTGCAGAGCTGGCCTCATGGGCCTTGACCTGCTGGTTTGTGCCCTGAAAGAGCAAAGACGTGAGGGATTGAGTCAACCTTACTCCACTGTACACAAAAGAAAGGGTAACATACAAGCAGCACTAAAATTCAGAGAAGTGTCAACCTCAGAAGAGTCATGCCTGGGGCTGCTTAGCTACTTTGTTTGGGTGAAGGCTGTGAGGAAGAACAAAGAGCTCCAAGAGAAAACACTCCGCAGTGTGACAGTGAGAATCTCAAGTTCATGCTCTTCACTCCTTGAGCACTACATGCGTGCGCGCTCTCTCTCTCTCATTTTTGAAACAAGATCTTGTTCTGTTGCCCAGGCTAGAATGCAGTGGTATCATCATAGCTCATTGAAACCTCAAACTCCTGGCCTCAAGTCATCCTCCCACCTCAGCCTCCCAAAGTGCTGGGATTACAGGCATGAGCCACCATGCCTGGCCTCATTGAGCTTCTTATCTCAACTTTCTTAATCATAGTTTCACATTTGTAATATCAAGAAATTAAATTTTAAACTTATTCTCATTCCTTTATTTTTTTCATTAAGAATATAGTATAAACAGAAAATGTTTAGATACCTATAGCTACAGCTAGATACTGCTAAACAGCCTAGTAAATATCTAAGCAAAGTAGAAAATCTAAAAAATTTATTTGAGTGACAATTTATTAATTCAAATACACTGCATCCAAAAGTGTATTATTCCTAACCATTCTAAATATATTTATAAAGTTACATACAAAACATAAACAATCTACAGAGTACATAAGATGTAGACCATTTTACAGTTAGGAATAAGCACATGAAATTGTACTCCATTTATTTAAGGAAATAATTAGTAAGAAAACATAATCTGTTTCGCTCTTGAAAAATTAAGAAGTCAAATAAAGCATTTTAATGATCTCCAAAACATATACTCTGTACATAGAATATTCATATATATATGTTGATATAAGTATTGTAATATATAAACATATATATACACATACACAGAGAGAATGAATGATACTACGTACGACATAACAGGGGGAGGCTCAGTCTCGCTGGAGACTAAAGCAAAGGAAAAGCTATAGTCACTTTTACTCTTACACTGTTTACTCTCTCAGAAAATACTAAGATGCCGATATCTCTGTACTGATTTCATAATAATGTATTGGTGGTACATGAAATTAAATATAAAATACTTTAATTGTAATATATGCTGTCTTTTGACAGTTTTAAGGTACACAGTTAAATCAAAGTTCAGTTCCAATTCGCTAGCAATCTCAGATGTGTTAAAACAACAACAACAACAACAACAACAACAAAAACCAGATGTAGGCTTCTCACACTACATGTGTGCAGCAACAGAGACTTCCTCCCCACACTGTTTTCTTGGGAGTTGTGTTTCTAAGAGCTGTGCTTCATTTTGAGCCTGACCCCAGCTGGGGCCAGAGTCAGCACAGGCTTGTATACAAATAGACTTACGGACACACACATGTGTGATCCTTATGGCTGTGTACTTACACACACTGTTGAAACTATATCTGGTTTGAAACTCATTTATATTCAAGTAACATAAAATTCCTTAACAATCTATCTAGAAACCCCACCAAATGTCAATCCTATTTGTCCCATTACTAACTCATTTTGGATATAGTTCTCTTAATGTATTAATTTCGATCTCAGTATAGTGTCTACCTAACATCTTAGACCACCACCAGACTGGAAAGTGAGCACCCACGTCTGCTGCACACAGCTTTTGTCACCCACACAACAGGGTGTTTTAGTTTCATGACAAAGACTAAAAAGAGTCCAGAACTTGCATATTAAAATGTTAATATAAACTTTCTCTCATGGCATAATGTCAGTGACTGGGAAGGACAAATGTTGGATACTGACCTGAAAAACGCAGCCATAGCGCTTAAAACTACAGGTGCTGGGGGCATTGACACACTCTGACAAGTGTGCACTCAACTGCAACGGGAAAGAGACGTGAGTTGTGGCACAAACGTTTGCATGAAAATGTTCAAACATATCAGGGTACAGATAGCATCTGGGTTGTACTGTTAAAAATGGTGTTTATCAGCTACAGGTGTGTATAGATCATCTGTTTCCTATATTTCTATGCAGTAAATATATGGTATAGTCACGTGATACACATATATACGCCAATATACAGAAATACATTTACTGTAACATTTCCTAAACTTGCAGTTTCTCTAGAACAAATTGTTCAAAATGTGACATGCCATCTGTAGTGCCAAAATTAAAAAAGAAAAAAAATGTAAACTGAAATGCACATTTAAAGACTAAAAACAAAAACTGCATGAAACACAAAAAAATAAAGCATTCAGAATGCAACTGGGTCACACACCTAATATACAGTACACAAAAATAAATATATTTTCAAAGCAAGCTTACACAATATAGCATTACTCATAATACTAGAGATAACTGGAAATGAGTTTTTCCTTCATCTAAAAAGACTTTTCCCTCTGTATAGCCAGAAACTCATGCAGCTTTCCAAAGACATCTAAGATCATTCTAATAATGTATCTTAATACTGTCACTCCTAACTGATGGCAGGAAAACTATGAGGGACCAGCAGCAAATAATCCACGTTACAAGGAAAACAGTCCCCCATTCAGCTCAAACATTGGTTAGTCATCAAATAAAAACCATTCAACAATGCCCCAAGAGGCAAGGGAATTGGAAAGACTGTATAATAAGATATACTGTGATGCATTAGGCTAATAAAACTGAAGGATAGTTTCTTCTTTTATTGAAGACATTCTCATCCAGAAACTCTGGGGATAGATCTTTTTAGTTATTTATTTATTTTTTTTTTAATTTCATTTGAGATAGAGTCTCTCTCTGTCACCCAGGCTAGAGAGCAGTCATTATCATAGCTCACTACAACTCAAACTCCTGGGCCCAAGCAATCCCACTTCAGCCTCCCAAAGTGCAGGATTATAAGCATGAGCTACTGTGCCCAGTCAGATACATCTTTACAGAAAATAATCACACCCTAATTAGGAGAGTAGGTGGGTCAGTCTAGCACACAGTGGCCTGGAACCAACTTTGCTATGTGCCAGCATGCATATGACCCCTGTGGCTCACAGACTGCCTGTCCAGCACAGGTAGGGTCTACAACTATGACACCATGACAAAGACGGTCCTTTCCTCTAGGTCAATGTTTAGGACAGAGGAGAAAATGGATCCCAGACCTCCATTCTGTCCTATTATGACAGCTAAGGAGGAAGGCCAAAGTGGGAATGTCCTGAAGGATATAGGTTATTGCTGCCAAGGCTACCTATCATAGAAGGTCTCTGAGCCAAGGCAGAGTTAAAGTGGTTAAGGGCCTAGCAGCCTAATGTTCTTGCTGCTCCTCCAAACCTAGCCTGGGCCATCCTTGGAGGAAAGTGCCCACAGGGCAGATGACAGGTGACTGGCCTGGAAATACAGTGTGAAGATTACATATAGCATCATTAACTTAAAATTTTAAAATATACTTTTTCAATGCTATTAATGCAGTGACATTAAGCAGGTTAACATTTCTAATTAACTGAAATTAGGAATATATTGAATTTGACATATGTTATCTTTAGCATACTACTGTAAATTCAGTTTTGTACCCTTTACTATTGAATTCCCAAAGAATATTTATTCAATAAATAAAGGTTTAAGGGATTTTTAAAAGATGAAATTATTTCAATAGCACAGTTTTATTATACATTAACTTTAACAGAAGGACTGTCTGAATGTGGAAATAGCTTACATGCATTTTCCCCAGCCCCTCTCAGGCACATTGAGGGCCCACAGGCCACAGTCATCAGGCAAGACCCTGGCCCTCACCCCTCAGCATCAATGTCCTGAGAAGATATACCTTGGGTGAGAGTGGCTCTTTCACTTCTCCTGTACCAAGTCCCTGGTCCTAGGCCTACACAGGTCCTCTTGCTCAGTCAAAAACATATGAGGTAGGTCCTCCCCATCCCCCACAAGATCTAGTGGTAAAATCTGAGGTTGGTGAAAAATGATAAGGTGAGCAGCCTCCTTAGAAGTGACCAACTGGGAGGCTAGGGGAGCCCAAGGCTCCAGAAACAACAACTAAAGGGTTTCCAGGTCAGGATTGACACAAGAATGTTAAGACTCCTTGGAATTTTTCCATCTGGTTATATACTGACCAAATGAAGTTAATGCAAAATCTATCTGTTTCAAAGAAAGAGTGCCAAGGGTAGTGTAAGACATACAGCCTCTCAGGGGGCTGCACAGCTGCCTTTCTGTGGCTGCAATGTGGGAGCCCTCTTACCCTGCCCAGGTTGTGTGGTTACAATGGGTCTAAAGCACCTTTGTAAGTTAATTTGCTTTCTTGAGATAATCTTACAGCAATTCCTTAAGATTTTAAAAATAACTTCTAAAAAAAAAACCTTAGAAGTGTCACTTTTGTTTGTACTGTGGATAAAATAGTCACATTTTCTTAATTCTTAATAGCTTTTGCTCTAAATTCACCACTTTGTAGCTTTTAAGTGCTTGTCTCACTTCAAAAAAAAAAATAATGAGGCTTTTCATTGTTTTTATTTGTTTCTCTGTCATACACACTACTATCATGACCTGGAACAACATTAGCCTTCAGCTCTTAAGAGAGCAGTGGTGTGCTAGTCTGGAAGACTTCACAAACGCCTGACGGAGCCCGGCCGCACCCCTTACCTCACTTCTCAGCAGAGTCTGGACACTGCACTTGTGAGGGCAGGATACAACCACGCAGGGACACTCGGTGTCTTCATGTTTCTAGAGAAAAAGATAGTGGTGTCAACTTTGAAACACATAGCCTGTCTTCCTTAGGTCTCCTCTGAGAGCCCCACATGGACCCAAACAAAGGGCTGTGTTCACCATCATCAAATCCTAAGTTATGACACTCATATTACATTTGGATGAGTCATTATATTCAAAAAGTTTGTGGCTGGGCGCCTGTGTCTCAAGCACCTAAGGCACCACGCACATATACCTGAGCTGGTAGGTTCAAATCCAACCTAGGCCTGCCAAACAACAATGATGGCTGCAACCAAAATATAGGCAGGTGTTGTGGCAGGCGCCTATTGTCCCAGCTACTTGGGAGGCTGAGGCAAGAGAATCACTTAAGCCCAGGAGTTGGAGGTTGCTGTGAGCTGTGACACCACAGCACTCTAGACAGCTTGAGGCTCTGTCTCAAAAAAAAAAAAAAGTTTGAGGGCTAGGTATAGTGGCCCTCACCTGTAACTTCAGCACTTTGTGAAGCCAAAGGAGAGCCTTGGTCTAAATGGATAGGCATGAAGGCCAAAGACAGTGGTAGGGACCACTAAAGGGAGGTTAATCCTCAAGACACCAGACACTGTTTTCACGTGAGGAGGGCCTAGGACAGGCCCCAACTGCGCAGGTGCATTATGACTCTACAACCCAGAGGAGACAGCTGTAAGGCTCAGGCCTCTTCTGCTCCAGAGCTGGCCCTTAGAGGCCCCCAGCATCCACAGGTGTGAGTCCACTGCCATCCTTTGCCTGACCAGCAGGCCTAACTCAGGGAAATTTCCACAGGGACACCAGAGCATCAGGCACAGACTTTTTTTTTTTTTTTTTTTTTTTGAGACAGAGCCTCAAGCTCTCCCCCTGGGTAGAGTGCCTGGCATTACAGCTCACAGCAACCTCCAACTCCTGGGCTCAAGCGAGTCTCTTGCCTCAGCCTCCCAAGTAGCTGGGACCACAGGCGTCCGCCACAACACCCGGCTATTTTTTGGTTGCAGCTGTCGTTGTTTGGCAGGTCCGGGCTGGGGATTCGAACCCGCCACCTCAGGTGTACGTGGCTGGCGCCTTAGCTGGCTGAGCTATAGGCGCCAAGCCCAGGCACAGACTTCTATCCTACTCAGCTGTGCTCAGATCCAAAGTTCCCAAGTCCCACAAAGCCAAGAATGTTTCAATGGGAACACACTGAGCAAGCAGCATCACTTCCTTGGCCTTGACCACTCATCTATACATGCAGAGTAGCAGGACCTCACTCCCAGAGATGCTAAAGGCTAAATGAGCTCATGGGCCTGGAGAGCTGAGTGTAAGTTCAGAAACACGGTAAACATTCTTTGGATGCTACACCTCCTCCCTGAACCTGCCCTATTCCCCCTTTTGTCCATCTGGCTAAGCACCAGGGGCCAGTGCTTGGGTCAGCAAAACAAGGACAGCTAGGATACAGACAGTCACCACCATGGCCAAGGGAAAAATGCTCAGGGTGCTGCTGGAACAAAGTGCAATTGGAGCCAGGGATCAAGGAATGGATCTGGGGGGTAGGGAGAGAAGGGGTAGTGTTTTGGTGCTGCAAGGGAGGGTACCGCATGAAGAAGGTGAGGCTGGGGGCCAGGAGGGCAGAGCCATCAACATCTTTGTATAGAGAACTTCATGAATCTGTGCAAATTTCTAGAAGTAGGTTCCTATGGTGCAGATATTTAAAACTGGGCTTTCAAATTTTGACCAACCACCCTCCCAAACCCCTACCCCAATCTCTACTCCCATCATCATGGGAGCGCATGCTTGTCTCCACACTCTTGCTAATTCTATCATACTTTTTAATCTGATACCTGTAATTCTTCCATAATACGTAGTTGAGAATATTTTTGATGTTTACTAATCATTTATATTCTCTTTCTCATAAACTGACTTTTTATAGATTTTGCCCACTGGGGTGGATTGAATAGTGTCCTTCCCAAACTTATGTCCACTTGGAACCTCAGAATGTGATCTTACTTGGAAATAGGTCACTGAAAATGTACTTAAGATGAGAACATACTGGATTGGGTGGGTCCTAAATCTAAAACTGGCATCCTTAAAAGAAGCAAGGACACACACCAGGAAAACGGCCAGGTGAACACAGAGGCAGAAGATGAAATGATCCTGCCACAAGCCAAGGGAAACCAAGGACCACTGGCAGCAAGAGGTACCAGAAAGTCTTGATTCAGGGTTTCTGGACTCAGAACAGAGACCAGAAATAAATTTCTGGGTTGTTTTTTTTTTCTTCTTTCTCTCTGCACCTTTAAAATTTCTCTTGTTTTTTTTTCTTTTAGACAGAGCCTCAAGTTGTCCCCCTGGGTAGAGTGCTGTGGCATCACAGCTCACAGCAACATCCAACTCCTGGGCTCAAGTGAGTCTCCTGCCTCAGCCTCCCAAGTAGATGGGACCACAGGCGCCTGCCACAAAGCCTGGCTATTTTTTTGGTTGCTGACATCATTGTTGTTTGGCGGGCCTGGGCTGGATTCGAACCCGCCACCTTAGGTGTATATGGCGGGCACCTTGGCCACTTGAGCTACAGGCACCAAGCCAATTTCTCTTGTTTTAAGCAACTGTGGTACTTTGTTATAGCAGCCAAAGAAAAATAATATACTCATTTAAAAAGATCTGTTAATCTTCTCTTGATTTGTAAGAACTCTTAGCTTACTAATGAAGTCAGTCATGTCTGTAAGATTAACTGTGACTCTGATACACACATAAGCAGGTGTATGTGCATACATGTAGTTGTACAGCACAACTACATAGTGAACCCTATGAAGCCACCACTAAGGGACAAAAACATGACCAATAACTTCCACAGACCTGCACACTTCTCTCCTATGTCATTCTCATTTTACCTCAAGGAGTCAACACTAAAACCACAACCCTGAATTTTTTTTTTTTTTTTTTTTTGAGACAGAGCCTCAAGCTATCCCCCTGGGTAGAGTGCCATGGCATCACGCTCACAGCAACCTCTAACTCCTGGGCTCAAGTGAGTCTCCTGCCTCAACCTCCCAAGTAGCTGGGACTACAGGCGCCCACCACAATGCCTGGCCATTTTTTTTGGTTGCAGCACTCATTGTTGTTTGGCGGGCCCAGGCTGGGGATTCGAACCCGCCACCTTAGGTGTATGTGGCTGGTGCCGAGCCCATAACCCTGAATTTTGTATTTCTACTTTTTTTTTTTTTTTTTTTGAGACAGAGCCTCAAGCTGTCCCCCTGGGTAGAGTGCCGTGGCATCACAGCTCACAGCAACCTCCAACTCCTGGGCTCAAGTGAGTCTCTTGCCTCTGCCTCCCAAGTAGCTGGGACCACAGGC
>CAUYTI010117971.1:0-23487 GCA_963575145.1 Galago senegalensis | reverse complement strand
GTCCCCCTGGGTAGAGTGCCATGGCCTCACACTCACAGCAACCTCCAACTCCTGGGCTCAAGCGAGTCTCTTGTCTCCGCCTCCCAAGTAGCTGGGACCACAGGCGCCCGCCACAATGCCCGGCTATTTTTTGGTTGCAGCCGTCATTGTTGTTTGGCAGGCCCGGGCTGGGGATTCGAACCCACCACCTTAGGTATACGTGGCTGGCGCCTAGCCGCTTGAGCCACAGGCACCGAGCCAATTAGCGTGTTTTTTAATCCCTCATGGGATCTGACAGCACTCTGTAAAAAGTTCCATTAAGGCAAGGAAACTAGGGACCAGGCAGAAAAGTTGAGGTTGAGGCTTATTCCTTATGAGCAGTGAGATTTTTTTTTCTCCTTAACTTACCTGAGTCTTCTGCATAGCGGCTTTCATTTCTCATAAAAGCTTTTGGTTATTCTAAAACCTCTTGGTCAGGAGGTTTAGAATCTTTCTGAGCAGACTATCCTGCTACTTTTTTTTTTTCCAGACAGAATCTCAAGCTGTCGCCCTGGGTAGAATGCCATAGTGTCACAGCTCACAGCAACCTGAAACCCCTGAGCTTAAGCGATTCTCCTGCCTCAGTCTCCCAAGTAGCTGGGACTACAGGCACCTGCCACAATGCCTGGCTATTTTTTTGTTGTTGTTGCTGCAGTTGTCATTGTTTTATCAGGCCGGGTTTGAACCCACCACCCTTGGTGTATGTGGCCAGCACCCTGCCAACTAAGCTATGGGCACTGCCCCTATTATTTTTCATAAGAAGTAAGCTCCTGCTTTTGAGCTAGAAAATTCTTTTAGTAACCCTCCAAGTTGGACCACCACCAATCTCAGAGGCACATGAGGGTAGGAGGAGGTGGCTTTGATTTTTATTGTCTATCGCTGATTTTTAGCTCTGTCACTCTTAACCATTTAAGAAACCATCTCATTATAGCTCTAAGAGACACAGTGCACCCATTTTTGAAAATAATTATGTGCAAACACTCCCTTATTATCTTTAAATGAGATTTTTTTCAGAAAACTTTCAGAATATATATTATTTCTCCCCAAATCAATCTAATATTCTTTTGACAGTTTATACAAAAAGAAAAGAACACCTCTGTAGGTATTTCAAACAAAAGGAATTGAATACAGGGAATTGTCTTCAAAATAGGCTTGACTGAAATAAAATTCTTACAGAAAAAGTCCACAGTATATATAATTTCTCCTCCAAATCAACATAGTACTCTTTTAACAGTTCAGACAAAAAACAACCACCTCTATAGATATTTCAAACAGAGAGAATTGAATACAGGAAGTTGTCTTCGAAGTAGGTGTCTCTTCATCTAGAGATTGGTCACCATAGGAAGCCACCATGGCCCTTAGGCTTACAGGAGCAATAGGAACGTGAGATGAGTGTAGCTCAGAGCTGGGGCGGGGTGGAAGGGGCACCCTGTCCATGTTCCTGGGTAGCCGTCCCTGCTGGAGGACAGTGGAGTCTGCTTTTCTCCGCCACCATCTCTACACAAAGTCTCCCATCATCAGAACCTGACTGTTGACCCAGCAAGGGAGCCTGGGAAATGCAGGGTGCATGTGCCCCCACTGGGAGACAGAACAGGAATGGGGTAGAGGACCAAGAGACCGCATGTGTCCCACCTGTGATGGCAAGGACAGAGGACAGGACGTCGAGACAGAGCAAGATGGTGATTTTGAGATGGGCGTGTGTGGAGAGCTGAGGTGATAGGTGGATGCTCCTGCCCAGAGTCACCACGGGTGCCGCCCATGCCACCTGACATACATGCACACCAGCAGGGCCCTGCCGCCGTGATGTGGCTCCAGGAATTGGTAAGCTGTCCTTTAAAAGTTCCAGAGAAACAAAGGTTGCTCTTCCCTTGATGTTCAAGTCTTCGGAATTCCTGAAGAATTCCATATGTGTTCGAGCCATGCTCACACACTTTTGTACCGTATGTGAGAAATATTTAGGAGCTGAGCACAGATGGTTATAAAAAGATACTTCACCTCCTTGAGTCAGGTGGGAACTTTGGAAGTCGTGGGGTGCAGGGCGACTGGCCGTGACTGTCCTGCATTCCAGCCCTGCCTATGGTGTGCCAGTCCTAGCTCCCAGCCCTGGGACAATGGCAGCGGGCCCACAGCCTCCAGACCACTCCTCCTCCCCCAGGGGCAGAACAACCTCGTGAAGATACTGCTCAAACTTCCATTGCTCACAAGTGGCGCCACCAGCCCCGTTCCCCCTGCAGCCGTGTCAGTAAAAGCACACAGGTCCTTAAAAGTCAGATCTGCACACCTTTTGATTCACCCTCGATCCCCCGCCCTGCACAGTCCTCTTGGTAGCTCCTTCACTCACACCTGCCTGGGGACATTCGCATCCATCATTCCTGGTATGCCCCTGACATGGGTATTAAATCTGAATGGACAAGTATTCACTGGCAACCAGCTTCGAGGCAAACCCACAGGAGATACAGGAGAAGCTGCAGGTGTGCCCTGGAACCGCCACCATCATCGAGAAAGTCCTACACTCCTCACAGTCACACCCCTTAGGTGTGATCACTGAGTTGTGATTCAGGGAGAGACAGACTCTTCCAGGAAGGGATAGCAGAGCCTGCTAGGGAGACCTTTGTGGAGAGGCGTCCAGATGCCCCGAGGAAGGGGGGGGCGCACAGAGATGACACCCCAGGCTGCTGGTCAGTGAGGAGGCTGACCTCAGTCCTGCTCACCTGGCACTGAAGCCAGGGCTTGGCTGTCAGGGGAATAAGGACTGTGCTCTTTTGGGTTCTAAAAGGAAGGAAAGCTTGAGCTCTAGATCTTTTTTCCAAAGAAGAACTCTGAATCCCTAGCCTGCCCTCTCTTGTGTGTGTGTACGTGAGTGTGCGTGTGCATTATGTGTGCGTGTGTGTGCATGTGTGTGTGCACGCATGTGTCTGGGCACACACACCTCAAGAACATGCAGTATCACTCCTACCCGTTTTCCAGGTAACGTGAGGCAGGTGATGGGTGGACCTTGGTAAACTCCATCTGCCTTCTCCAGGGCTCCCTCCTAGGAGCTTGTAGAGTCGGGCCAGCTGTGGGGACAGAGCGGGTTTCTGCCACTCTGCGTGGGCGTGCAGAGCCTTCCAGCAGAGAAAGCCTGTGGGCACTCCTCACCACCCCACTTGGGCACTGATGAGGAAGTCATGGGGCCAAGAGTTCAGGAAACTTGCCTAAAGTCCCATGACCACTAGGCCTCGGAGGGGGGGGGGGACTCAAACCCAAGTGGCTGTTAACATAATACACCAGCTAATTGCTGCTTCTGGAAATGTCCTCAGGGTCACATCCACTTTGTGATAAACCAGTTGGACAAGGTGATGTCCTCTGCAACAGTGCTTTGCACGGCACTACACAGTTTATAAGTCTGTCTGTATGTTCAGTGGGTGCTTATGGGGCACCCGCTGACAACTGGCATGGACGAAGTGGCACCACATATACTGAGGACACCCCCCTTACAACGTGCAGGTCCTGTCAGGTCCAGTGAGTCTTCCCAGCAGGTGTTAGTACTTGCCTGTTTTTTTCTGAGGGGAAGAGGAACCTCAGGGAGGCTGAGAAACGTGTCCAGGGTCTGGATCAGGACCTAGCCTTTCACTTCCACACTCAGCAGTCACCCCATCTGGCCGTCCTGGGTAGCCTGACTCAGGGGGACTGACGACTTTGAGGAATGTAGGGACTTCACTGTGTGCAGCGGTGAGCTCCCCACCTTCCTGGCAGGACAGGGCATCTCCAAGGACAGGAACTTTTAAGATGCCAGTGCAGAGAGGGGCGAGGATCTCATGTGCCACTGTGTCGCTCTGGAGAGGGGCGCGCAGAGCACTTGTGGAAGCCCTTGCTATTTTTGCCTCCTGTCTCTGCAGCTTCTGCCTCCCACTGAAATCCCAGCGAGCAGCGGCGGCGGCAGCCCCCTGGACCCCACACATGCCAGGCACAGGCTATTTTTGTGACCCTCCTGTTGCCCGTGGATCACGTCAGACCGCAGGTAGAAGGAGAGGGCTGCAGAGCACCAGGAACCCACATAGGCGGGACAGCCTGCACCCTCCATGGTGCTGCCCACGGACAGACTCAGGAGCTGTTCCAAAACCTACAAGGCCCACTTCCATTTAGCCCAGTGGGCAGCTGCACTTTTGTGCAGGTGTCAAAACACTGTCCTGCGTCCCCAGGAGGGCCGAGGTGGGAGGTGTGGACAGTAGATGAGCACCGAGCTGGGCTCCAGTCCTGGACCAACCCTTCTTAGCTGTGTGACTTTCGGCCAGTCACTTAAGTTCTCTGGGCCCAGTTTCCTCATCTTCAAATCTTTATAGAGCATCTATTCCAACATGAGTAGGCTAACAGCAATCAAAGGAGCAAGTTACACACTCGCATGTACGTAGCTCCCAGCAGCGCTAGCTCTGAGTAGTGTGTGCACACACCAGCTTTCTCTCTGCTCTTCATGTCAGCTATGAAAATAAGAATTGCCAGAGACCTGCTCTGTCTCAAGTGCCAGGGACCCTTCTTTAATCCATTTTATTCTCCTACCAACCCTGACATCCTTTCTCACAGGTAATTCCTTATCACCCTCATCTGACGAATCTAGACAGGTGGAAACATGCCCAAGGTCATGCTACCTGTGATTGGAAAAGCTGGGGGTTGACTCCAGGCCACCTCCCTGCCCCACATTGTGTCCCTCCAAAGGCATGAAGGATGTTCACAGAGGATCCCCAATCCCCTCCCAGTCCCTGTTTTAACCCACTGGAAGCCTGCAGCCCAGGAAGGTGAGGGCTCTTCTCCAAAGCCACATGGTAAGCTCATGACAGCCATTCAAGAAAAGAAAGGAACGACAAGTGTCAGAAAGGGAGGTAAAGTCCCAGGGGCTTACCGGGATACTCCACTCCCCAAAGGAGACTCTGAATAAGGCTTTGAATGCCCAGAAACACTGCAGGAATGCAGGGTGACCTTGTCTGGAAGGACACGGGCTCAGCCCCCAGCTGGTTCTGCGCTCTGACCCTGCTGCAGGTCGGGGAGTGAACACACCACGCCCCGCACACCGAGTCTGTCTGTCTGTCGTGAGTGTTTCCCCAAATCCTCCGTGCCACAGAGAACCCCCAGCCCTGCTAAGGATGTGCTGTCCCAGCAAAAGTCACCGATGTCCCTGATACAGGGTTGCTTCACTTCTGTGTCAGCTCAGTGTGGACGTGTAGCCAAAATGGACTTGGCCACCCAGCCACCCGCTTCACAGAAAGGAGGGCTCTGAAACTGCCAGGGCTGAGGGAACACCGAGCTTCACAAAATGAGAAAGCAATTACTGGGGACGAGGACAGCGACAGCCTCCAAGTGACACCTCTGCCCTGTGCTAATAGCTGGGTTGAATCACCCTCCTCCCCCCACTAATGGCATGCGTAATTGCTCTGGTTTTTCAAGCGTCCTTCACCCGTACTTATTTAGACTAGTGACTGATGCATTGCCATGGAAACCGGCACTAGGAAAAAAAAGTCCCTGGTACAGTGGGAAGTGGAAGGATGCGGCTGGCTCCAATCTGGAGCTTACAACTTGTGTCAAAGAACCGAATTTTCAGCTGATCCTGGCTTGTGGTCCCCAAGTCAAATTTGCAAACCTCCTCGTGGATTAAACACTTCGGAGCCACCTTTCTTCTTCATCTGCTTTCTTTTTCTTTCCTTCTTTCATTCTGACCCTGGAGGGCTGCAACTTTTTTTCTTCCTTCCTGTTGGATTAACAGACAGAGATAGATGAGGCCAGCCCCGTGGACTCGGTCCCCACAGACTCGGTCCCCGCAGGGGCCCAGAGGAGCAGCAGGGCCTGAGTGACATGGTCACACCCAGGTTAGAAATGATGGCTGAGAATTCCCGGTTCAAGAAGAAAGTTCATTTTGGAGGTACGGTGCCACCTCCGAACTCGCCCTGGGTTGGTGTGCGGAGTCTTTGTTCTTTACCAGAGCGGTGGGGACTGCAGAATCTTGGGACGCAGGCGGTCCTGCCGGCGCTTGGTGAGACGGGCTGGCATGCTGTCCCGGCCGTTGCCTTGCACTGTGTATTTTACAATGACTGTGTTTCTGGTTGCTGGGTTCCTTCAGGCTATTGTTTCCTTAATAGCTTTCCTCTACTTCTGATTCAGAGTGAAAATAAAGGTAGCAGCCAGATCATCTCAGGGACCTTTAGAATCCCAGGGGACCTGTTAATATTCTCAAGAGTCCCTTTGAGCAGCCAGTGGGTTTTTAAGACAAACTCGAACGTAGATTCCTAGTGAGCGCTGCGGTTAACCTCAAAGGGAGGTCGATTGCATTGGGAGGTACAGCAGCTAAACACATCGATTATTCTTGTACCTGTGTGCTCTTTCTTATCCAACAAACTGGACTGAAAGTCCCCACAAAAGTGGCACAGGGCAGGGTGCCTCCCGACCGGGGCCATGTGCCCATCCCCAGAGAGAGCATGGCTAGTTGGTGGTGCTTCTCTAACCAAGTGGACTCTGCTCCCTCAGCGTTGGGATAGCTGAGACAGGGCTACACCATATGCATTAGCAGAGAGCATTGCTCTCGCCAACTTCTGCAATAGGTTGTTACTACCTGCTCCCTCTGCTCACAGGGCAGAGGGGAGGGGAGAGGGCTAGCTTACAGGAGGTCTGTTGGGGGGGGTCAGGGTGCTCTATGGAGCCTTCCTCCCAGACCTTGCTTATTAATGTGAGCCATGAATTACCAACATTCTGGTGACCACCACCACCCCGCCCAGCCCTACCAGCTCGTCCTCACCCACCTGACAGCCCTGGGGTCTTTGGTGGGGGCGGTGCTAGACCCCTGGGCAGGTGTACAACCCCATGTTGGTAGAGTGCAGGGAAGGCATCTTGGAGGAGCTGGCTTCCTTGTTAAGGTCACTGCCAAGAAGGGTCATTGTGTTTCCTTTCCATGCCAGTGGGATCCGCCTAACCCTCCCCCAAAACCCACCCTGAGGAGGGACAAATCCAGGCCCCCTTTTGTTGGTGAGCTCTGCTGATGCAGGGTCTCATTTCCTGCAGACTCAGCCGTCCCCCACACGGTGGGGCGGTCTCCTTCAGCTCAACAGGTCTTCTTTTTTTCTAGATGTCCTATTTCCTAAGCCTTCAGCTGCCAGGATCCTTAAAAAAGATTATAGAGCTAAAAAGAATCCTCCCGCCCCCATTGCATTCCTGGATTTAAATCCAGGCTGTGCCGCTCACACCTGTGTGCCCTTGGTCGTGGCACCTCACCTTCCGGGGCTGCATCTCTGGGGGTGGGCAGTGATGTCCCTGCCAGGAGGGACATTGTAAGGGGAGAAGAGGGATGCGCCTGGCGGCCTGCCCCTGCCCTCCCCTGTGACTCCAGCCCAGGCCACAGGGGCAGAGGGGGGTCGTCAGCTGCTCCCTTCCTATGGAGAGAGAAAAGAGAACGGTTCTGGAAAATGAGAGCCCATTTTGGCATGGACACTCCCGGCCCAGCTAATCAACAGCATGCAAATCAGGCCCAGCTTCATCCATTTACTCTAATTTCCATTTAAACTGCTAGTTTGGCTCGAGGTATTGGTATCCATGCTTCCACCCAGCTCCTGGGCTGGTGTTGCTTTTTTTTTTTTTTTAAACATTCTAATTACTACAGAGTAGAAACCAACTCATTGACAGCCAACAGCGCTATTCATTTGTCCAACCAATTTGGGAGGGAGGTGATTGGGAAATGGTGCCAGGAACTGCACGTAGCCTCCCCTCCAGTGGCGTCCAGAGCTATGAGAAAAGCAGAGGTGGGCAAAAGAGAACTCCAGACTCCCTCCCCGTGAGTACCGGGTGCCCAGGGCAGGTGGTGTCCACCAAGCTTGCATCAGCCAGCAAAGGATGAGAGTGCAGGCAGTGTGACCTTGGGCAGATCCTGGATTGGTCTCCAAAGAAGGGAGCATCTCTGTGGGTGCCTCCTCTGAGAGCCCCTGATTCTAGATTTTCTTTGTATTCCCCGATAATTCTCCAGGGTAGCATCACAAAGAGTACTAGCTATGGAACAACTCTCCTGAGAATTTTTTTCCTTTACAAAACTGCTCTAGTGGGCCAGGCCTGGTGGCTCCTGCCTGTAATCCCAGCACTTTGGGAGACCAAGGTGGAAGGATTGCTGGAGCCCAAGAGCTTGAGAATGGCCTGAGCAAGAGTGTGAGACCCTGTCTCTACTAAAATACTTTAAACAGTTAGGTGGTGGGCACCTGTAGTCACAGCCACTCAGGAGGCTGAGGCAGGAGAATCGCTTGAGCCCAGGAGTTTGAGGCTGCTGTGAACTAGGCTGGTGTCATGGTCCTCTAGCCTGGGCAGCAGAGCAAGACCTTGTCCCCTCCCCACTCCCTCAACCGCCAAAAAAGTGCTATATATATATATAGAAAGCATATAGGCTGATGTCATGGGATGACCTGACTCACAGAGCCAGGAAACCTGGGTTTGGATCCCAGCTCTGATGTTCACCAGCCAGGTGACCTTGAAAATTACCAAATCACACCTTGTTTTATGTGGCAGAATGCTCATCTCATGGGGTCTCTGTGTGTATGGCTATACGACTATTAGGATGGCAGCCAATCCACCAGTTCCTTCACTCACGGACTGTTTGACAGGGGAACATCAGTAAGCCTCCCGTGCCTCAGTTTCCTCATCTGTTAAGTGGTTATCATAACAACAGTGCCTGTTGCCAACTGCTTTTGATGGCAAAATAAGGTGTGACCTTGTACTTAGCACCATGCTTGGCTAGTGGAAGGAGAGACCTTGGAAACCGTTCCCGAAACTCATAGGCTTGACTTGTCTCACCCAATAGGAGTTGGGGGCCATGACTGCCATCTGGGACTATGGTTCTCTCTCTGCTTTCCTTGTCCTGGGCCTCCTACTTCCACATTCCACTCAGGGAAGGGGAAGTGGCTTTGGGAGGCGTGGTTTGGGGAAAAGAAGCCCCTCCCAGCAAACGCCTATTCCCTTCTCTAATTGGACAAGACCAAGGGGCTCAGCCACTCCTGGAAGGAGGCAGGGGATCCGGTGCTAGGCTTTCCAGCCCTAGGGTAGGAAAAGGAGATGGTGTTGGGAACAGCTGCTGAGTGAGCCAAGGGAGCTTTTGTCAACAGAATGAAAGTGCTCAGCACAGGGCCAGGTGTGGAAACAGCACAGGGCAGTGTCTCAGAGAGTGGGCGCCGGCACCCATGCCCAGGTTGGATCTGCATTGCCTCACAGTACAGTACAGGATGATGCTGGTGTTTATCCCATTGCCAGGAGCATTCCAAGGAGCCCGTGTGTTTTGCACTTAGAATAGCACATGTGGCACATGATGAGGGAGGATGGGGGATGCATAAGGACAGATCAGGACCATGATGGTGGCCGTGACGGACACCTAGCACTGTGGCAGCCCCATGCTGCCGGGGACATCTCCCTTCTGTCCTCTTCTTCAAACTCTGCTCAGTGAGGCTGACTTCTCCCTCCCTGCATTCTAACCACTTACTGAACACCCAGCAGAGCCGCAGCTGCGGCCCTTGTGCCCGTACCGTGGCTACCTGGTGTGTGAGCTCACCTCTCCCTCCCTGTGGTGTGCGGAGCCGCTGCTGTGGGGGCCTCAGCTGGTCCACACCCAAACCCCACCGCCATGGGGTATGAAGCTGCGCCCAGAAAACATGCTGCTTTGTAAAGTGACAAGTCAATAGCACAACTGTTGTTTGTTCTTAAGGTGTTTTCTGTCATCTCATGGTACAACCAGCAATTACCCAAGATGACTCAGAAAAACATCGTGCCAGGAGTGGCCAGCTCTCTGAAATGATTTCTGTTTATCAGGGCAGGGAAAAACAGCCGGGCGTGCTGGCATCTTCTAACTTTGCCTCTGGTTTGTGGAGTCCTTCGCTGTGGCCACTGTGTGGTGCCAGAAAGTTGGTGCCACCCTGGCATGTGCCCGGCGGGGCTGGCATCTCCCCACCCACACAAACCCATGCCCGTGTTAAGGGAAATCACAGCACGCTGTTCTTTTAAATAAATCTCCTGCTGCCCCTTGCTCTGGGTCCTTCCCTGTGACTCAGGCTGATCTATACCATGTAGGGAGGAAGAGCAGAAAGAGCAGGATAGGTGGCACACACCCCAAATGTGTGCACTCATGCCCAGAGAAGGACAAGCAAAATTCCGGCAGCGGGGAGTAACAGAAGCCAAGGACTCGGTCTCTTGTCTGTGCCATGTTCCCCCATCCAGGCAGCTTTGACCACTGGAAACCAGTGTGATTCGGAGGGGAGTGTGGTCCCCCAAGCATGTGGCCCAGCAGACTGGGGGGGAGGCCATCTGTGCAGAGCCAGCTTCTATTAGGTGGGGGAGGACTCACCCTGCAGGGTTGCTGGGCACAGGGCACACCGCCAGGCATCTGGGAGAAGGACCGCGGCCCCCATGGCAGGAGGAGGAGACGGAGCCTCAGAGGCACTGAGCCCTGGGCTTAGATCTCAGTGTAAGTGGCAGAGTCAGAATTTGAACTGAGCTTTGTCTTGTGTGTCTGGGTATAGGGGAACGCATGTCCTGGAAACCACGACTTTCACTCGGTGGTTTCTGACCTGCAGACGAGTTCCAAGTTCCTTTGCTCTTGGGGGTTAAACGACATTCCGACCTGGGCTTGCTCAGCTGTGCTGTCTTGCAGGCTCCTCCCTCTGTGGGTTGAGGGGGCAGGAAGTGGACCACAGAGGCGTTCGTATCCTGGTCCTCAGAAGCTGGATATGCCTCCCGACATGTCCGGGGGAATTGAGGTCGTGGAGGGAATGAGGTTGTTCTCAGCTGACTGTCAGATGGGGTGATTATCCTGGATTATCTGTGGGCTCGGTGTGATCCCAGCGGTCCCTGGATGTGGAAAGGGTGGCAGGTTCAGGGTGATGTGACGCAGTGTGACGAAGGACTTGACCTCCCTCATCTGGCCTTGGAGGTGGGACAAGGGCCCAGGGTCCAAGGAGCACAGTGGCCTCCGTATGCTAGACTGGGCAGCAGGTTTTCTCCTTGACCCTCCAGAAAGAAACAGCCCCGCAGACACTTTAATCTTAGTCCAGCTGGACCATGTCACTACAGAACTGAAGATGCTACATCTGTGTTGTTTGAGGCCCCTGAGCCCAGTCCCCTCGACGTCACTGGGTCAGTGTGGTGTGGACGTCTGCCTGAGGTTTTCACAGCAGGCTCTTTATTTCTCCCTCCCTTCCTTTGCAAAGCCAATACTGGGCACCCAGAAGGTACTCAGTGGATGACCTGCCACTGACCTAGTGCAGGAGTGTACGAGCCAAGCTAGTGTGACACGTTTTCTTTTTAAATCTAATTTCTGCACCTCTTGCTTGAGTGAGAAGCCCTGACCTCTCGCCCCCTTTGCTGTGGGCCGGCGTTCCACCAGCTCTCCAGTGCAGGGAAGGTGGCCCAGCAGGGGTGGCCTGGGCCTGGGCCTGGCTCCAAGCTCCACTCGCTTCCGGCATTCCTGTCTGCGTGTTTCTCCTCTTTTCAAGGAGCCTCATCTGCATCTTTGGTTTTAAAAAAGAAAGTTATTTCTGTCTTTCATCCCCATCAGTAATTTCTTTTCTCCTTGTGGTTCTGAGCCTGCATTTGGCTTAGCTGCCCAGACGCAGCCCAAACGGTATCTGATTTACAACTCGAGGGAGGTCACAGGAGGCCATGTGGGAGGGCCACGTGCGTGTGCAGAGGGCTGAATGGCCTGGCCACCTTGCCAGCAGGGTGACCCTGAGCCCTCTGAATGGCAGAAAGGACACCGCCACACAGGGCTGCTATAGTCGTGCCTAACTCTGGCCCACCTGCCCTGTGCTCTGGGTCCCTCGGCTCGGTTTCGGGCCCTTCCTCCCCTGCCTCTGTGCTGGGTGACCTCGTGGTCTCACCCCCAAGGATTCCCAGGTCTCTTTCCAACCCTCCATCTCGTGATGCCTTTGGGCACCTCCCCAGCAGGGTCTGCCAACACCTCACGTTCCATCTGTCCCTGTGCTGCACCCCGGGCCTTCCCTGGACTGCGTCCTTCCTACACCTGCGTCCGTTCCTGGGTTTCCTGCAGTGGTCACCTCGGGGTTGTGCTGAGTGTCACCCGGAGGACACTGGGATGGCAGTGGGTGCTGAGCCAGCCCTTTGTCAGTCACGTGTGATGTTACCCTCCACTGTGACTCTCTGCTCCTCTGTGGGCTGGGTCAAACATGACCTTGGCCTCTAGCAGCTCCCCCACCCCATTTCCCAAGGGAACAGCCACAGCTACCCTCAGCCAGAATCCCACCACAGGGCAGAGGGCACAGCAGGCAGCCTGCAGGGGCCTTGGGGCCGTGTGCAAGTGTCCTCAGGGCTTTAGCTGATGCAACTCAGCTCTCCTTGGCCGCCTTCCGCAAGCACCTGTTCAGAATTCACGTGCATTTGGATTTTTCTTTTGTGTTTTAAAACCTACTCTGCAGGTCAGCAGAGGATCTGTTCATCGAAATCTCTTCTAATCTTCTCTTCAAAACACATGGCATCATCTTACAGCTGTCCTATAGTTTCTGTGCTTATTGTCAATTTAAAAAAGTAAATTTGGGGCATAGCTCTTGAGGAAAGGCAAGGAACACAAAGCGTGGCATATGACCGTATGTGCCCCTCAAGGCCGTTGAGGAATAGCCAGTGGATGGACCAGGGCCACCTGGCCCAGAAGCGTTTCGCCAGCATTGAGACTCAGCTTTACCATGGCCAGGGCCCTATCCCAGGCTCCTCTGCCTTTGTCACAGAGACAGGAGGCATCTGGAGCCCTCTCATGCCCACTGCCCTCCATCTGGTCATGTTCGCTGCTCTTCAACAGAAGAGAATCTAGAAATGTCAGCAGCCAACAGTCCCCGTTATGGACCATGCTGCCCATGAGAGTGAGGATGAAATGGAATCGCCTTGTTGTGCCGACATTTAGGATTTGAGGCCAGGGTGCCCAGAACCCTGCAGTGTCCAGGGCCATCCCACTTAGCAGTACTTTTAGGTGGACAGGCCACCAGGCCAGGACCTGAGATGAGGTCTAGGAACACTGGGTAACGGCACTTTCCACCCGGTGTGACAGGCGGGCTGAAAGACAGCACTCTTCTGGTTGTAAGAAGTATTCAACTTGGCGAGGCTGGGTTACAGGAAGAAACAGACTCTGGTCCAATGTTGCTGGAGTGCAAAGGCATAGCCCCGCCTCCTGAGGCTCTGGAAGCTCCCTGGTCCCTCCACCTGTGTGGTCATAGTGATGGCCTCACCTTTTGTGTCAAGATGTCCTCAGTTCACACAGGGAATAGATGACTGACTGCATCTGTTCCACAATCCCAGGAGAGGGTCTCTTTGGCCTGGCCTGGCACAGCGCCTTCTCATGGTCCAGTCTGCTCTGAGGCGGCTGTGAAGCTCTGTGGCTGGGGACGGGGGCATCCTTCCTCTGATGGAGGCCGTGGACCAGAAAGACTAAAGTGGATTCCCAGGCAAACAACAGCCACAGGCATCCCTGACAGCTTCCCTAGGCCAGGCAATGGGGAAGGGATTTATTTAGAAGTGTGATTCTGTTTTGTCCTCACCACAACCCTGTAATGCAGAGCCTGCTGTGGGCCCATGCTGCAGATGAGAAAACTGAGGCTCAGAGAGAGGTTGTTTCCTAGCAGGGGATTCAAGCTCAGTTTGTCCTGTTTAAATACGGGCAGTTGTGAGTCCCTCCTGCCTTGAGAGTCCACGTCCCCCCACGGAACATGCTGGGGTGAGGAAGTATCAGCATGTTCCCAGAACCCTGTCCCCACTTATGTCCCAGCTCTACAGCCTACTCCTACCAGCACATCACTGGGAATTTGTTTTTGGCATTTCATAGGAGATTTATTTGAGGAGATTTCTCTTCATTTCCTCCTGTAGAAAACAGAGACAGCCCAGGATCAGTGGACATTAGCAGCGCCCCTCCCCTCCCCGGACGCCCTACCCTGGCTTCCTTGCCAAGCTTCCTCTTCCCAGCAGCTCTGCTTAAAGGGCTATTTTAAATGCTGACAGGCTGAAGCTTGTCATGCAATCTGTCACTGCCTTTCATGAGTCCCAAGAGGTATATGAAATGGGATTTCTAGGTTTGTGGATTATTTTTTTCTTTTCAATGTAGATTTTTCTAGGCCATACTCAGAAACAGCTATCAAGGTACACATGCTTAAATGCTTAGTGTGCGAGGTGCTCTGACTCGGGGCCCTTTCTTAGGAAGGGAATGAGTCCCTGGTAACTGGGGAATGTGTCATGTTGAGAAACACAGGAGCCCAGGGGGTTGTCTGTCCAAGTCTCTTTTATATAGTTGGGAAGGTGAAGTCCCAGAAAGGCAAAGTGACCAGGTCTCATGTGGTCATTGCCTCAGCCGGGACTAGAAGTCATATTTCTCAACGCACGGGGCCGGCTAGGTAGTAGGGGCTGGAGGTCGAGCAGTGCAGTGAAGTTTGAGCTGGATAAGGAATGTTCCAGAGAGTCTAGCAAGTACAAAGGCCCCGCAGTGCCCACGAGCTCATCCTGTTCTAGGAACAAAAGGGAAGGCTGACACAGCTGGAGTGGAGAGATGGGGGGAGTAAAGTGAAGAAACGGGCAGGGCCACACTGCAGGGCCACCTGTGTCATTGAGAGATGCCTGAACAGAAGTCTAATTGCATCAAGAAACTCTTGGAAAATGTTAAGCTGCAGAGCTTAAAATCACCTAATTTACATTTTTAAAAGCTCATTCTATTTGCTATATGGCATGTGGATCAGTTAGGGGAGGGACGGGCAGGGAAGCAGGGAGACAGGAGGCTACTGCATCAGTCTGGGCAAGAGAAAATGGTCATTCAGACTAGAGTGATAGTGACTGCTGGCCCCTAAGCTATGGGACACTACAAACATTGCCAGATCTTCTCTCTGATTAAGGAAGCGGACAGGTAAATACTTGCTTCTCATGTGGTTAGTCTGTCTGCCTTCTTTGTCATAAGCAGAGAGGCCTCTTCCTTTGATACATGTGAAGGTGTGTGCTGCCATTGCCCTGGCTCATACACATTTAATGAGATGCGCCCTTATTGTCCATTAGGTGGTTTCTACTTTTCTCCTAGGAAGTAGGGGCATTCTCCAAGATGATGGCAAACTCAGCCTTGATTGTCTGATCTTCCCTCCCCACCTTGCTAGGACTCTTCTGGTCACTGGTGACAGAAACCCACTGGTGATATCTCCCTGGGATGTGACCGCTTGCAGCACTGAGAAGGCCATGCACAGGCTGTGATCAGTCAGCTTCTACAGTCAGCTGTGTTGAAGCTGCAGTAACGAACATCCCTCAGTCTCGGTGGCTGGGAACAACAAAGGGTTATTTCTCATTCATGCCTCCGGCTCACAGTGCATCATTTGGGGGCTGAGCTGGGAGCCCAGACCGGTAGATCCAGCACCTCACACAGTTTAGTCTCTGTGCCCAAGGGCAAAAAGGCAATGCCAGATGCTCCAGCCAGGTGGTAACATAAAATCATTTCTGCTCAAAATTCATTGTCCAAATCTAATTACAAGGATCCACCCAACCACAGAAGAGCCAGGAAATAGAGTCAGACCACATTCCCAGGGGGAGGAGAGCTGGAAATAGTTGATGAGTAGCTGGGTGACCACCACAAGCCACACTCCAGGGGCTCTTGGCATCACAGCCCCTTGTGACTGCCTCTGCCCAGCCCTGCCTTCCCTTGTGAGCTGCTTCATTCCTGGGATCACTTTCTTCCTGTGGCTGGAATGGTGGCCTCTAGTGGTCACAGCTCGTGTCCTTCCACCTTGTCTCCAAAAGCAAACCACGTTCACATTCCTCAGCATCCAGACCTCAGGACACCGAAAAAAGGCCAACTGGCCCTGCATGGGCCATGTGTCTCTCACTGCTAGTGACAGGGTCCAGGGTGTCCAGCCTGGGCCGCACCTGTGTGTCCCTGTGGGTGGGGTGGGTGCCCAGCCTCCTGAGGGGTAGCCTTACCAGGACCTTCCCACAGTGAAGGGAAGAAGTATCATCCCAGGGAAGAAACCAGAGCACAGAATCAGCGTATGCACCACACCTTGGGGGCTGCTTTCTGGCCATTGGGCACAGTGAGTAAGTGTGTTACTGTGTTCATTGCAAGCCCTTTCTGTTAAAAACAAAATAAATCTAAGTTGTCTGATGCCAGTGAGCCCATTTTGAGGTTGTGTGAGTGAGGAGTGCAGCACAGCTGTGTCCAGGGTTTCCAGGTGAGCTGTCAGGGCAGGCAGCCTCTCTCTATTTGGGTCTCTCTGTCCCTCTCTATTCCCCACACTGTTGTGACTGCACCACCATCCTTAAACAGCCTCTATCCCTAAGTGGCCTCAGATATGGGACTCCCAACAGTAAGATTAGGATTGTGTTGGCCCATCCCTCACTGTAGTCAAAGAGATGGTCCAGCCATGCTCCCATGCCAACCACGAGAGCCCAGGGCTGGGTGGCCTCACCTGATCACATGGTAGGGGTTGGGAACGGGCCAGTCCACCAAAGGGCAGGAGGTGCACAGTAGCATGTACTCAGGTTCTCAGGCAGCAAAGACCCCTGGCCCCACTGCTGCCTGAACGAGAGGGGGAGGAATAGGGCTGCACAGTTGCCCACGAAGTCCACTTATCGCAGGGGCTTCTGCTGAGTCCGGGAATTGCTCCTGGGGGAGAGGAAACGTCCCGCATTCTTTGGTGCTACTGGCTACAGAGAGGCTGATTTGGCTCCAACCTGCTCCTTCCTCATGCCTCTTTCAAATGTGGGTGTCTATTTGTGACCCACATTTGCACTGGTGAGATCTAGTGAGCCTGGCAAGGCTGTGGGTCACTCATTGTTAATGATGGGGTTCAGGAGCATCCAACATGGGCCGCACTTGTGCATCCTGGCAGGTGAGGGCGGGTGCCCTGCCTCCCTGCACATTGCACAGCAGGTCCCAGTGCGACCAAGCCTGGATGTGACATGAAGCCCATGCCGTAATGGTGGGGACAGAATCCTGGGGACCATTCACCCACCCCTACCTTCCCAGGTTGGAAACTGAGACGAGGGAAGGGTTAAGTCTGAGCCATTTACAGTATAATGATGAGCCACCTGGTTTTAGGCAGGGCACCCCTAGAGATGGCACCCAAGTAGACACTGACCCAGGAGGCTATACTGTGGACTGGCTCTGCCACTGCCTAGCTGGGTGACCTTAGTCAACTCATTTAACCTCTTTGAGCCTCACCCTCCTTAGTTATGAACAGTATTGAGCTCTTGCAGTTGAAGTTGTTAGAACACGTGTGACCCGAGTAAGTATTCCAGAGGTCACAGCTGTCAATTGCTGTCACACAGGCATGGAGGCACAAGTCTGAGGTCTGCTAGTTGTGGACTGTGTGACCTTGAAAGGCCACCTTGGGAAGCAGAGCCTTCTAGTTTGAGGTACAGCAGCCATGCCAGCAGTAGCTAACGTGGTAATAGCACTTTCCATATCACGTGTTCCCACACAGACTCCTCAGCTACTCCTTGTGGGTGGAAGTTGTTGTGACCCCACTTTGCAGATAAAGAGATACAGATATGCAGACAGTGAGTGGCAGAGCTGGATATCTGAGTCCCTGTCCTACATTGTCATGCCTGCTACTTTTATAAAACAGGGACAGGAAGTCTACTTATCATGGGATGTCACATGAGGACTAAATAAGGTGAAAGACTTAATTTTAATAAAATAAGCAGATAATTCAGCAGAGTGTCCCACGCTTTGCAGTAAATATCTTCTGCAGTGATAATGACTACAATGATGATAGCAGTGATGAAAATGGTTATGGTGGTCATGATTGTGATGGTGATAGTGATGATGATGACATTGAGGACAGTGATGATAGTAATGACCGTGATGATGATGGTAGTGATGGTGGTCATGATTGTGATGGTGATAGTGATGGTGATGATGATGACGTTAATGTCAGTGATGATGGTGGAGGTGATAATGGTAATGACCAAGGTGATGATGGTAGTGATGGTGGTCATGACTGTGAGGGTGATGGTGATGATGTTGATGACAGTGATGATGGTGGAGGTGATAATGGTAATGACCAAGGTGGTGATGGTAGTGATGGTGGTCATGACTGTGATGGTGATAGTGAGGGTGATGGTGATGATTTTGATGACCGTGGTGATGGTGGTGGTGATCATGGTAATGATGGTAGTGATGGCGGTGGTGATGGTGATGACAGTGACATTGATGACAGTGATGATGGTGGTGGTGATGATGGTAATGATCATGGTGATGGTGGCAGTGATGGTGGTCATAATTGTGATGGTGATAGTGATGGTGATGATAATGATGTTGATGACAGTGATGATGGTGGAGGTGATGATGGTAATGACCAAAGTGATGATGGTAGTGATGGTGGTCATGACTGTGAGGGTGATGGTGATGATGTTGATGACAGTGATGATGGTGGTGGTGATCATGGTAATGATGGTAGTGATGGCGGTGGTGATGGTGATGACAATGACATTGATGACAGTCATGATGGTGGTGGCGATGATGGTAATGATTGTGATGGTAATGGTGATGATGATGGCATTGATGACAGTGATGATCACTACCATGGTGAGGATGGTGGTGATGGTGATGGTAATGGTAATGACATTGATGACAGTGATGATGGTGGTGGTGATGGTGGTAATGACCATGGTGATGGTGGTCATGACTGTGATGGCGATAGTGGTGGTGAGGATGATGATGACAGTGGTGATGGTGGTGATGGTGGTAATGACCATGATGATGGTGGTCATGACTGTGATGGTGATAGTGGTGGTGAGGATGATGATGACTATGCTGATGATGACAGTGGTGATGGTGGTGATGGTGGTCATGACTGATGATGATGATGTCCCTTTCCCTGCCCCTCAGTTCTGTAACTCAGAGCAGTGTGACTGTTTCTGGGAGCTGAGGACAGGGAAGGCTTGTTTAGTGGGAGTCAAAGATAATGTCTTTTCTAAAGAGTCCCTTTCTCTTAGAGTGACAGCAGAGGGGAATTTATTGTTTTTAATGTCTTTACTGAGCCAAGTTAAAAACTTGATCTATCTCGCATTGGTCTACCCTTCCTCACTGTTTAAACTTGTATTGATCATGAAATCCCAGAGTCTGGGGACCACTGGCTAACTGGTCTGGCCTAGAAATCATTCCCTCTGAAATATTATCCTCTGGTAAACACATGTTCATGTGTGTTCACACACATGTTCCACTACACTCTCTCCACTCTCCTTCTAGACCCTGCAGCCCCTGACCTCAGCCAGTAACCTGCTTTAGTTGGCTCTCTGCAACATGCTGTTCCCTAGACAACCAGCACAAAGCCACCACACGGGGACTTAAGGGACAGAGGTAATTAAGAGTAATAATAAGAATTAATGGCCAGTCCCTGTGGGCGTTCATTGGCTTTAGGAGCTATTCTGCTTCCCCATAAAAAGGTCCAAGTCTCAATTACCTTTACACATGGATGGCCCAGCCTGACCAGAGGCATATCAACCTATCCTCCTTCCACATTGCCATCTGACTGCTGGGGCCCCACTCCCCACCCCAGCATCCTTGGGTCCCTTCTGCAGCCAGCTCCGAGGTCCTAAGGCCTAGAGATCAGAGCCTGAGGCCCCACCCTGCTGAGTTCTTCCAATTACCACACTTGGATCCTAGGGGGATCTGACAAAAGATGACTGAAATTATATGTGGGCAGAACTCAGGGTGTCAGGGAGGGGAGTGAGGAAGTCACAGGGCATCTGAGCACAGTTAGTCCAGATGCTGAGCATGGGGGAGGTGTGTGCAGCTTGTCTGGCCCAGGTGTGTGCAGCTTGTCTGGCCCAGGGCCTGGCCTGGTGAGGGTCCCATGCACTCAAGCCACTCTGATGGTGTGTGGTTGTGGTGTGTTTTGTGCACTAATCACCCAATGTGTACCTTCAGTTATGTTGGCAAGAGTTGGCATTGCATATCTACTAGGGGTTAGACAGCAGGGGTGGGTGAGACAGAGAGAAACAACGCCAAGTCCCCATCTTTGAGCACTGTGGAGAGCACAGGGTCGTCTGGACCCTCTCCTAGGATCTGAGAGTATGATGTGGTGAGGAATGTGGATGTTGTCCCCCTGTGTCTGCCAGGCTCACTATTTCGTGGGTGTGTGACTTTGTCTTGGCAGCCCTTACTGTCCTGATCCATAAAATGGATCCAGCCATTCCCCCCTTCTCGATGTGTTTAAGTGGCCACAGATCCAGGGAAGGACTGAGCAAATGTCAGGGAGGATGGAGATGGTGATGATGCAAAGAGACAGAGGCGGGCAGAGGACGACAGCTCGTTAGCTATTTTAAGTCAGCAACCCCAAAATTTTATATCTCAGTAACCTTTTTTATATATAACAAAGTGACATAAATTTGTATTATTGGCAACTTTATTTTTGGCAATCTATTTACATATAATGTATGACTTTTTAAAGTTGCTTATTTTGCTCATATAATGTCATTGCTTTTAATTAGCTCTGTGAAAAGAGATGAATGTTAGTAAGTGTCAGAGCATTGCATTGAAGACCATCACCTAGGTTACTTTAATACCCAAGTACGGAGCGGTTGATGAGTGCGGAGTGATGTAGTGTACACAGGCGGGCACTTAAGATAGCAGGGTGCTCTAAGCTTAAATGAGTTTATTCTTTTAAATAACAGGTACCTTCCTGGAGAGGGCACCCATGGTCCTGAGCAAGGCTTTGCAGAGTGGCACTCAGTGAAGTGGGAGGAGGCGGGCTGCCCCTGGCTGGACTCAAGGGGGCCTGCAGAGTGGCTGTGCACACACCCCCACCCAAACCACCCCCACACTGGGTGGTCAAGGCCATTTAACAATCAAATATGCAAATGTCCTCACAGCAGAGCCTGGCACATGGGAGAACTCATTGAGTGTCGTGATGATGATGGTGACTGTTAAAGGAATCATCAGTGTTGAATCCTCAGAGCCTCTGAGGCTGGGGTGGGGGTCATGAGGAAGGGGTGGAGAGTCGGGTGGAGGCTGAATCACAGGGCATCTGTCTTGCATGTCAGATAGGGCAGTGCTGGCTGCTGTAACAGGTATATCTCAAGAGCACAGCTTACGGCAACAGAAATTTAATTCTTGCTCATGGAACAGTCCAGTGCAGAGACCAAGGTATCTTGACTCCAGCTGTTAACTCCACCATCCTCCGGAGGCCTGAGCTGGGAGCTGGCAGGGAAAACACACGGGCTTTTGCAGAAGCTTAGGCTAGGGCAGGCTCCTTTCCCCATCCCTCGTGTGCTCACATCCCATTGGTGAGCACTGTTCATGTGACCACACCAGGTGCAAGGGCATCTGGGAAATGTAGTCCTGTGCCAGGGACAGCTGCCTCCACCAACCCATGTGCTTATGTCCCATTGGTGAGAACTGCTAACATTGCCACACCCCACCATTAGGGCAGCTGGGAAATGTAGTCTTGGGCTTGGGACACCTGCTTCTCCCCACCCTGCATGTGCTCACCTTCCATTGGTGAGAATGACATGGCCTCACCCAGGTGCTGAGGCAGCTGGGAAATGTAGTCTTGGGCTTGGGACACTCACCCCCTTCCTCCCACCCCATGGCAACCCTACCCTGTACAGAAACGGGGGTATGTGCTTCCAGGGAGCAGCTCTTGTGCTGTAAAGAAGCCAGATGTTCTCAATACCCTCACCAGTGTTCACTTTTGAAGTGCAAGTGTGCATTTTGGGGTTCAAGACAAAGAAACATTTACCTCAGAAATGAGATGGCAGAGGCTGATAACAGAGAGGTTATTTACAGAGTTTAAATTAGATTTCAGGCCATTTACTTGAAGTCAGTTGCATAATTTCTCGGAATGTTTTGCTGGGTTTAGGAAGGAAATTGTGCAGGAAATCTTATTTGGGAGGAAAATATCTAAACATTAAATCAGGCAACGCCGTATTTCAAGTATTTGTGTTGTGGGATTTTTTCCTGCCTCCCGCACTGGGTCATTTATTAGATCTAATTGCATTGCTCATATCATTTCCCACAAAGTTTACGCTAAATCTGCTGAGTAAGGGAGGCGGGCAGAGGACTTAATTAGAACCGTTGATCATGTTTGTTTGTTTGGGGTTTTTTGAGAAAGCAACTGCAATCAACAAAATAACAATAAACGTTCTTTCTTTTCCCAGAGGCAGTCATTTGCGGCTGTCACATTTGCTGAGGGCTGGGGGCATCACTTCAGAACATGTTCTAGCAGGTTCCACGTGTGGAGTGGGCTGTGGCTGTTAGCTGGAGCTGCTCCGCCCTCCCTGCCGGGCACACACTTTTCCTGCCTCCTCGTGGGGCTGGGGCCTACAGGACTCTGCGTCCATCTGAAGCAGAACTCTCAGCTCATCAGTGGTCAGCACCAGGCTCATGTATGTTCCCCAGAGTTTGCAAAGTCCAGAATCAGCCTACATCTTTTGCCCGGACCTCCCCAGGAGAGCGGATCTCATGCTTCATGGGGATGAGAGCGGCCCCATCAGCCCCCTGTGGGTTTAGCATTCTGGGACCACAACTTGTCTAAGCCATATTTTTCTTCCCTCTCTGTACAGAAACCCGTGCAGACCGCAGCAAGAAACTCTTCAGACATTACACAGTGGGCTCGTATGACAGCTTTGATACTTCCAGGTAAGAAGTGCTTCTTTCTCTGCCAGGATCCTCTGGTCAAAGATGCTCCTTTGTGCCGAGAAAGCTCTAGACCCTCCAGGTTGCAGGCCGCTTTGCTTGCTTTCCCCTGCGTGTCCACTGTCTTCCCGGGCCCCTGCCTGGTATTTGTGGCACCTGCAGTTCGGGTCCAGCCAGAGCACACCTGTGGCCCCAGGGAGAGGGCTGGCCGGCTTTGTTTTGGAAAAAAGGAGCACAGGTGTTAAAAGCGACCACAACTGGCCACAGGAGCCGCAAGGCAGTGTGGGGGTGCTGGCATCGGCCCAGGGGAGCGTTCAGGATGCCCTGGGTCTGGGTTTCTGCCAACTGCATCTCCCATATTCATTCCTGCACCTTCCAGGCGTCGTTAAGGAAGGCCCATTCCCTTGAGGGGTGACACCACGCAGGCAGACCTTTAAGCACAGCGAGTTTGGATGTGTTTGGTTTTTGCAAATGTGTAAAGAACCCTGTACCTTTGATGATGGGACGGGCGTGGGTGCAGGGTTGGGTTTTCCTGCAGGAACCGTGCAGCACAGGCTGTGGGACTTTCTCGGGTTCCTGTGTCCCTCTTCCTCTAGGGGAGGCCTTGCTAGGGCAGGGTCTTGCTGGCCTAGGGCACAAAGGGCCCCTTTTTGTGGGGAGCCCAGGCCCAGACTCAGAGAGTTCTTGGTGGGCCATGAAAATATCGGGGCGGAGAGGCCAGTGCCTGGGGCCAGGGTGGGGAGGGTCCAGCACCCTCCCTGGGGTCTTCCCCATCTCCCGGGAGTCTGCAGAGAGCAGCTCGGGCCTGCTCCCTTCTCTCTCACCTGCCTGCCGAGGGGTCCCACCTGGGTTGTTTGGGGTTTTATTTTTTAACTGAG
>CAUYTI010117970.1:0-30974 GCA_963575145.1 Galago senegalensis | reverse complement strand
CATGCATCAGTAACGCCAGCCCCACCAACAATGTTGGTCCCCGTCAGGTTCCAGAAGATGACTTAACTGTATTTGAATAAATGTAGATTGTTGTATTATACTTAATAAAAATAAGACATCCCCTGAAAATAAGCCCTAGTGTGTCTTCTTGAGAAAAAATAAATATAAGATGGTGTCTTATTTTTGGGGAAACAACAGTAGTAGCATTTGTGTTGTGTTGAATAAAGGCATGTATAAACTGCAAATTGGATTCATAAAGTATTTTGTTTGTACAGAATATCTAATATTAAGAAAGGGCAATTTATAGTTTAAGAAGGACTCTGAATTGAGTTTTTTGATAGTAACTTTTTGGTTTGTCTCCAACGCTACTTTACCAGAGTAAGCAGAATTACTTGCCCTTTCATTGGCATAGTGAGAGGTCTGGTGGGGGTTCCTGAAATGTTAAAACAAGAGAGTACTATAGGATCTGGGATATAAGTCACTTGTAAGAGAACAAAGAAATACAAATGAATAGAATTGGGAATTACTGAATAGACAATTAGAAAAAGCAAAATAATGTGAAACAAGTAGAGGGGAGATTGTTTTCAACTCCAGCCCATAAAAGTTGAAAACAATAGTAAAATTTAAGTACTTTAGTATATAAACTAATATAATCACCATATTTCTAAAAAGATTACTAAATTTTCATATTATTCCCAAATACAAAGTGAAGAAAAGAATGTCCTTTCAAAGTCTAGTTTTTAGAAGACGTCATAAGCATTTTTATAGTGGTTTTTTTTTTGGTAGATAAACATCGTAAATCCACATTAGAAGCTTTTTAATATTATGGCTTTAGGATCTTAAGTCTTTTCAACTTGTTTCTAAATTAAACTTATTATGAGTTCTGAGCAGCAAATGAACTTATTTTAGAGGCAGCTTACCTTTTAAATACTGATACGTGGAGAAACCCCATGGTACAGCTGTCCTTTTCCAGATAGACAATATTCCAAAGTAAGAGCTGGTTTTTAACTACCTGTATTCAACTCTCTATAAACACTAGATTGTGACCGTGGGCAAATAACTTAATTTCTCAGCCCCTAACTTTCCAATCATTTGTAAAATACAGTTAATAATAGTACCCACTTTAGAGGGCTGTGTTAAGGATTGAATGAGTTAATGGGTATAGTGAGGTAGAACAGCATTTGAGGTAATAAAGGCCTAGTGTTTGCTCTTATTGGTATTAATGTTATTAAAAGATTAAAAAGTTTCTTAAAGAAAATTACAAGCTACAAAGTAATAGAGAATTTAGCAATTAATAATAAAATTCTCTACCTATATTAATTGAAGAAGAATTGAAAAAATTTCTTTTTGAAATTTTGATTTCTTAATTGAAATTGATTTCATTTTTAAAGAAAAGTCACAGGACCAAAACAAAGAACTCCCATATATACTTTGTGTAGAGGCCCATTCCAGTTTTGCTGTTTGTCTTAATAGCTTTATATGTCCAAATTATACGGGATTATGTGTTTTACCCAATTGTCCCATCTTGTAGACTTCTTTAATGTGGAATAATTTCTTACTATTTCTTGGATTTTCCTGACTTTGGCTAATAATCTTCAAAAATGTCATTTTGTAGAATATATCTAAATTAAGGTTTGTTTGATATTTTTAACATTAGAACCAAGTTATATTTTAGACTAGCCTGTCACAGAAATGATTCCTTTCATTGCAGCATTTTTGGTGGCATCTTGTGTGAACTTACCCTATTATCAGTTGTGTTACTTTGGTCACTTGATAAAAGTAATGCTCACTATATTTTTTTTAACTGTATAATTTCCCTCTCTGCGATTAATAAATATTTTTTTTGTGGGGAGATACTTGAATACTACTATGTATGTAAAATTACATTCCTCATGCACTTTTACCCACTAGTTTTCACATCTATGAATGTTTCTTATTAGAATTGTGACGTGTAGTATCATGGCTGCCAACTGGCAACTTTTCTAGTCCCATCATTCCTTAGACTTATCAGTTGACATTTACTGTAAGGAATAGTTTTAAACAGAGTGTACTATTAATATCTTGTCCCATGAAAAAAAAGATGGGAGATAACAAAGACATATCTTGAAACTGAAAATTGTGGAAGTACTGAGTTTCAAAATCTTACAGTGTTCTGAAGATTGATCTCTGCATTTGTCTGTTTATATCAGTGTCAGTGTGGACTCCTGAATTTCTATTTTATTCAGAGTGTTTTAATTTGTTACTGTCATTGTCATGATGCTCAAATTGTCCTAAATTTGGAGAGCAGAAGGCATTTCACACTGGCTCTGTATCCTTTTGTATGTCTCTGTTGTTTTTGAGCCTTCTTTACTTTGTGACACAAAAAGATGTTCTGGGCTCATTGAATTATTTCTCAGTCCCAGACCCGGAAACAACCATGGTTACTTTTAGTTGAAATGTGGTTTAGAAACCAAGATTTCAGCACTGGATGTGTTCATTACTACTGAGATAATATTCTCCGATCTTCTCGGTCAGAATTAAGAAGCACATACATCTCTTATATTTATTTCTCATTCTGTTTTAAAGTTGTGAATTCACACTGTTATCTGATACCTCTAGTTTGAATCCAACACTACTAGGTTAATTCTAGCTTATTAACCTCTTTCCCTGTCTTTACCAATAGGGAAAAACCTGGTTCTCTAGCTTTTTTTTTTTGAGACAGAGCCTCAAGCTATCCCCCTGGGTAGAGTGCGTGGCATTATAGCTCACAGCAACCTCCAACTTCTGGGCTCAAGCGAGTCTCTTGCCTCTGCCTCCCAAGTAGCTGGGACCACAGGCGCCCGCCACAATGCCCGGCTATTTTTTGGTTGCAGCCATCATTGTTGTTTGGCGGGTCCGGGCTGGGGATTCGAACCCGCCACCTTAGGTGTATGTGGCTGGCGCTTTAGCCGGTTGAGCTATAGGCGCCGAGCCGGTTCTCTAGCTTTTAATATGTTATTTGCTGAATCTCCTGCCCATAGCCACCTCCTGACTGCATCTGCCTACTGTCTCCTTCAGACCTTCCTACTGTCTCCTGCCTTTGCAGGGCCGCTGCGGTCTTGGTGTCCACATCATGTAAACACTGGCTACCATTATAATTGGAGATCACACAGAAATTTTTTGTGAAAATTGCCTTGAAAATATTTCCGTCATTGGAATTGGTGAATTTTTCTTTTCTCTAAGAAACCAGCATTTATGTGTGTCGAACTGAATGTAATGTCTCATCTTACCCGGACATGGTGTGACAACTAGCACTAAAAGCTCAATTTTTAGCTGGCTTTTAATTTAAAACCCTTTACAAAGAAAGTATTTATTAACTGGGTTTCTGTTTTCATTTTTGTTGAACTCACTCTAAAAGTTAATGCCTTTTCTTACATCATGCTTTCTGCTAGGTTCGGCAATTAATAATCCCTTCACTCTGATGTTTTATTTGATTTATCCATCGCCCATCAGTAATTACTGTGCACTTCATAAATATTTTCTGATTGAAGGAATTCCAAGTTGCCTATATAGAAAATCTTCTGAAGAAACTTTTAAATTCTAGGAGAAAGAAAAAATAATATCAGAAAATTGCAGCAAGCATTTGTAAAAGTACAATTCAGAAGTAGTATTTCTTTTCCATTAAACATATTCTTTGGAAAATATGTTTCTCTTCATTTTATGAATCTTAATTCCCCCTTTGAAAAGTTTATTGCTTTATCTAGAAATGCCACTAAAAGGAATCAGTGAAAATGATGTTTTCCTGATAGTCTGGTTAAAAGAATAATTTTTTCATCCTTTCACTTATCCAGTGAATATTGAGTTCCTATATGTAACCACCATCCCACATTTATTTAGTGCCTGCTATATTTTGGGCATTGTGTAACATGTTGGAAGTATAGAAATGAATAAGAAATATTGTCTGCTCTTAGAGAACTTAACTTCATTTGATGCGAAATACTCTTATTTTCAGATCCTTGTTTAAAAGAAAAAAAAAGAGGAATGATGAGTATAAAATGGAAGAAAGAATTACCAGACATTTAGCCACTTTGTCCCTGAGGTGCCATCTTCAATGATACCATAATGAGGTGTTTAGAAAAACTTGATTAAATATCTAGTTAGCCACGGCCATTGAGTCCACTAGTTGTGCTGAATCTTTTATAAAAAAAAAGTTGCTTGAATTTCCTTAGTTATACAACATTTCTGATTCTATACTTGTTATTTATGATAATTCACATTTGTAGTCACATTCGTAAAAGTCATTTCTATATAAATTTTGTCCATTTGTCAGTTATATCATCAGAACAGTCTAGACTCATTGTGTCTCCAATTTCTATTTAGATAGATCTTTGTTATCGCTCACCATCTTCATGGGGGGCTGTGTTGCTAATACACTCAGTCTCCTTGATAATAAGATTGCAGTTTATAATTGAAAAGGTAATAAAGCCTTCCTTTAGCATCCCCTGTATCTCTCTTGAAAACAAAAATACCCTAGTAATCTTTAAATTTTGAATGTTCTCATGTTTGCCAGCACTTACCTAGTATCTCTAAAAGTTATCAAATACATGCACGATAAAAGGCAAGGAGCTCATGAGTGAAGTATATATTTCTCTTTGGCCTAGCTACTAGTGTCTGAACTCCCCCAGTTCAGGGTGTGGCATTAGGCATCCAAATATAGCATGTTGCAGGAATTTCGTCCATGTTACAAAGACATGCCCCGCTGACCACCGTGCCTGTGAGGAGCTCATAATTCTTGCACTGTTCTAAAGATAAGCCCCTCTTGACTGTGCTGAGCAGCTGAGCATCTAAAGTCTCACTCAGAAGTGACACCAGGAAGTCTGTAAAACCGACCCAGTTAAGATGAAATGTGGAATGCCTTAAACATCTTCAGCTTTTAGATTTAACAAAACAAATATATTGGTTGAAATTTCTTTTCATCCTCCAAGTGCCACTACTGTATATTGAACCTTTGGTTAATTAAATTTTCCAGTGTTAAGTTATATCTGTCATTGTAAAAAGAACTTCTGAGGCCTTTAAACTTAAAATTGAATTTAAAAATGGTAATTGTAGTGTATACTTAAGTTGCTTTAGAATACAGTATTTTATATAATGTGCCAATAATGTAAACATTTTCAAACTGCTAATGACTTTTTAGCTGGTGGTACATGGTGCTTCAAAATATATAACTTCTTTCTATAAACATTTCACATGGTCAACTTTAAATATAGTTATTTTTATTAGTAATGTTTATTCTTTTTTTCTTTTCTCTGACTCCCTTACCAAACCTTTTGATACTTATAAAGATATTTTTCTGCTTTAATAAAAAATAGTGAAAATGTATTTAAAGATTGTACTGTATTTAACTCTACTGTTTTACCTCAGGATATCAGAAATTGATTTCTCTAAAATAGTTTGCCAAAAGAAACTGTCATACCAGTTGCTTTCTTAACATGAAGAGACATTTCAAATATCTTTTAAATCATAAATTTAAAATATAGCATTTTTAAAAAGTATCAGGAGAGTTATTAGCAAAATGAATGTTGTATGTCTGTCTGTTATATCCCAAATCTGTCCTAGCTGGTGGTGAATTGGCTGTATTTAAGGTCTTCTCAAAATGCAGGAGGGGGTGAGGAGAAGGAGCATGAGAGTGAAGAGCTGGGGCTTTGGCGACAGCAGAGAGGCTGAGTTCTGTTTCTGCTGCCTACTGGGCGTGTGAATTTGGGCAAGTTACTTAATCTCTTGGAGTGTCAGCTTCCTGATCTGTACACCAATGATTATGATATTTCTTCTGATACTTACTTCAGAGGGTTGTTGAGAGAATTTCATGAAATAATTATATAAAGCATTAGTGTAACTATTGGCAGTTGCCAAACAGACACAAAATGTTAGCTATTATTGTTTCTTAACACCTATTGACAGATGCGCAGAGCACTTTATAATGAGAAATCAGTTATTACCCATAGTATTTAGGTGATCTCACAAAGCAGCTTTGAAGGCTGAGCACTTGTAGCTCAAGTGGCTAAGGTGCCAGCCACAAACACCAGAGCTGGTGGGTTCGAATCCAGCCTGGGCCTGCCAAACAACAATGACAACTACAACCAAAAAATAACCGGGCATTGTGGTGGGTGTCTGTAGTCTCAGCTACTTGGGAGGCTGAGGCAAGAGAATAGCGTAAGCCCAGGAGTTGGAGGTTGCTGTGAGCTGTGATGCCGCAGCATTCTACCCAGGGCGACATCTTTAGGCACTGTCTAAAAAAAAAAAAAAAAAAAAAAAACCAAAATTAAAAAAAAAAAATCAGCTTTGAAGATGTTTTAGGGTAGCCATGTACTTATTTTGAATATAAGAGGGGAAAATTTATATGTTAAGTACTTTTCTAAGTGTTTTTAGGACTGTAAGTTAATACAAGCATATGGCTAAGTGCACTAGGTGCATTGGTTTTAAAAGGTTGCCTTTTATAGATGAACAAGTAAATACATATATTTTATTTTTCTAAAGTTTATCTTTTATAATGATTTCTTTCTAGGAGATTTACTTAAGGTAGGGCTCACAGAGCCTCTTGTACTATTGTAAACCACAAAGCTCTAAATTGGTACCTCCATTGTGTTACAAATGTCTTTTATCTTGTTCTGGAGCCAATAATTCTCCAATACTGCTTTGAAATGAGATATCATGAAAACTGTACTGTCTGTTTTTCAAACAGCTGTGGGATTGTAGGAGATAAAAACAAAACAAAACAAATGCTTTTTTTATTTAGGGAAGAAAACCAGTTACATCCAGCTAATGTTTAAATGGAAACTTTCTCAATAGTCCTTGTCTTATGGAAGCTTACAATATAGTAGCAACACAAGATGTAACCAAATAATTACAAAGTAAGACAGCTTACATGATGTACCATTTAGTAGACCTAGAAATTCAGGAAGGGAAAGATCACAGTCAGTAAAAGTATTTTATCTACTTGTAACCTAGTTGTACAACCTGAGAATGTACCCGCATGTGTCTTTTTTAAAGGACTGCTTTATTTGGGTGGCCCTGGGAATGCCAGTTTACTTACTTATCTGATGATGGCTGTTTCTAGCCCTTTGTGTCTCTTTATTGTCCACATTACTAGGACACTGCTGCTGTCTCAAAGCTTTCCTTTCTTAGGTAGTTTTTGTCTTTTTTAAGTGCTGGTCCAAAAATAGTTATATGGTAGTGGGACTGAGAGCAGTAAGTAGGCAGGGGAGAGGGAATCTTGTTTGGGTTCAGAATCATTCATTTCCTGTTGTCGAAAGCACGCTGTTGATAGCAGCAAGAAGTTGGGGTGGGGAATAATCAAAAGTAGGAAGCCTCATTTTACCTCTGTTCCTGTAAAAATCCACTAATGTGTCCCCTGCCACATCCATTCTACATTCCCACTCCTTCTTCTCTCCTAGAGTTTGGTTCCACATACCATACTGTCCCTCTCTTCTGTCCCTCACCATTCCCTTTGCTCTAGAGCTGTGCTCCAGTTCTGAATCCATGGCTCTTTGAAATCTTGCCTTTCAGACTGTTAGAGCCCCACTTTGAAGTTGTCGGAGTCCCCTCTGTGAGGAAGAACTCACACAGGGCCATAGTGTAGTTGTAGCCTTTAGGAGAATCTTGAGTCCATTAATGCAATTGTTGTGGCAGATTGCTCATATGTAATATTTAACTTTTGTACTGCTATTAGTGCTCTATGTCTGAAAAGTTTGTTTTGTAGAGAAATGTATTTCAAGTTTTAAACTTCCAAATTCCTGCTCTCTTAGTTTTTAGACATGTGTAGCATGTGTGATCACATGGTCTCTCTTAGCCAGGGTCTTTGGGAATGTAGAGATAACAGATATCTATCATAACTGGTGATAGGGACTTAACTGAGATGTATGTGACAGTATAATAAAATGTAAGGCCCTGTATTCCCAAAAGAATAGGACATTTTTGTGTTAATAATCATTGTTTTTGGTAAAACAGCAAGTTCCTGCTCTCCAGGAACTCCTCACCCAGAGGGCAAGGTGGGCATGTGCACTGACACAGTAGTGTGTGATCAGTCCTAGGGAAGATGTGTGTCCAGGTGATTGGGGAGCACCAAGGACAGCAGCTGTAATCTGGAAATGGTGACGAGGGAAAACATCATTGAGGAAGGAGTTTTTTATCTGAGGTATAAAAGCTCCGGAAGAGCAAACCTGGCAGACAAGGAAGGAAGGAAAACCATCCTACGCTGAAGGAGTGGCACGAGGCGTGGGGAATGTGGTATATTCAGAAAGCTGCAGATTTGGCAGTAGGGATGACTGGGCTGTAATCTGCCTGCTTGTGGTGCCTGATCCAAAAGAGGCAATGTTATCACTTAGTGGTTGATGTCCCTGGAAACAGGCTTGGTCCCAAACCTCGGTTTGACTGTTTACTAATCTGTTGTACCTAATAAAGACTTCGCCTTCATAAACTTTTAGGTTTAATGTGATGATAAAAATACCTATTTCAAAGAGTTGTTTGAAATAATGTTTGCAAATTTCCTTGTATTTAATAAACAATAAATGTTAGCAATTTTTATGGCTGTTCTGAAAGTTCTTAAAGTCCCTTTTCCCTGTTAGTATTCTATAATCTATTGTCCTAGTCTAACGCTTTCATAAGCAGTGTTTTAAAACAACTGTTCTTTATTATTAATGGACACATAGAAACAGAATTTAAATGTATTTTCAAGATGACCTAACTCAATTTTATTATTTTGTGTGCCAAGGATGATTTAAAATATGTAAATTAATCAGTACAGTACACAAAATCAAAAGAATCAATGACAAAAAACATATAATCATTTCAGCAGATGTTGAAAAGCATTTGATGAAATTCAGCCTTGTTTCATGACAAATTGGGTATAAAAGGAACATATCACAACATGATAAAGGCTATATATGACAAGACCACACCTGATATCATACTGAAGGAAGAAAAATGGAAAGCCTCTCCACTAAGACCTGGAACAAGACAAGGATGCCCACTTTCACCACTTTTATTCAACATAATACTATAAATTCTACAGGCTAATTATGCAAGAGAAAGGAATGAAAGACATCCAGATTGGAAAGGAAGCAGGCAAATTGTCCTTCTTTACAGATGACATGATCTTTTATTTAGAAAAACCTGAAGACTTGATAAAAACACTCTTTGAGCCAGGAAACAAATTTAGTAAAGTTGCAGGGTACAAAATCAACATACAAAATCAACAACATAAATGCTTACCAACCCAGGAATGGATTAACAAGCTGTTGTATCTGTATACCATGGAATACTATTTAGCAATCAATCTTAAAAAGAAATCAAGTTGGCAATCTCATTTATCATAGCCACAAAAACAAATAAAATACCTATAAATAGATTTATCCAAGGAAGTGAAAGATCTCCCCAAGGAAAACTAGAAAACTAACACTGATGAAAGAAATTGAAGATAGCTCACACATACAAAAATGGGAAGATATGCTCATGGATTAGAAGAATTAATACTGTTAAAATTTCTATACTACCCAAATTGATCTACAGATTCAATGCCTATTCTATGGAAATACCAATGATACTCTTCACAAAAATAGAAAAGACTCTCCTAAAATTCGTAGGGAGCTGTATAAGACCCTGAATAGCTTATACAATCTTCAGAGAAAAGAATAAAGCTGGAGATAGATATCACATTGCCTGGTTTTAACTTACACTGCAAAGCCGTAGCCCAAACAGCATGGTATTGGCATAAAAACAGACACATGGACCAATGGAACAAAATAGAATGCCTGGAAGTAAGTCTATACACACACTTACAGCCAACTAATTTTCTACAGAAGTGCCAAGAACATACAATGGGGAAAGGGTAGTCAGTAATAAATGGTGCTGGGAACGTTGGTTATCCATGTGCAAAAGAATAAAACTAGATCCCCACTTTTTACCAGATATAAAAAATCAACTCAAATGGATTCAAGACTTAAACGTAAGACTTGAAACTATGAAATTATTAGAAGAAGAAATTAAGGTGATGCCCCAGGATATTGTATTGGCAGAGATTTTTCGGGTAAGACCTCAAATGCATAGGCAGCCAAAGCAAAGATAGACAAATGGGATTGTCTCAAGCTATAAACCTGCAGAAAAATGGAAACCAAGTGAGACAGCATACAAATGGGAAGAAAATATTTACAAAATATCAATCTGACAAGAGATTAATAACCAGAACATATAAGGAACGTTAAATGACCGAAATAACGAGAAAAACAATTTGATTTAAAAATAGCCAGAAGACCTGAATCAAATTTTCTCAAAAGAAGACATACAAATTACCAACAAGTATATGAAAAAAATTCTCGACATCACTAATCACTAGGGAAATGCAAAATCAAAACCCCAGTAAGATACTATCTCACCCCAGTTAGACTGGCTATTACCAAAAAGTCAAAAAATATCAAATGCTAGCAAGGAAGCAAAGAAAAGGGAATGCTCTTGGAATGCTCTTTGGTGGGAATGGAATGTAGTACAGTCACTATGGAAAACAGTATGGAGTTTTCTCAGAAAAGTAAAAGTAGAACTACTAGATGATCCAGCAGTCCCAATGTTAGGTGTGTATCCTAAAGAAAGGAAATCATTATGCCAAAGAGATAGCTGTGTGCCCATGCCCCTTACAGCATGAGTGCCAGTAGTCAAGATGTGGAATCAGCCTAAGCATCTACCAACAGATAAATGGATAAAGAAAGTGTGGTATATATGCACATGGCTATTATTCAGCCACAGAAAAGAGTGAACTGACATTCGCAGCAACATGGCCATAACTGAAGGTCATTATGTCCAATGAAATAAGCCAGGCAAAGAAAGACAAATATCACACATCCTCATTCGTACGTGGGAGTTAAATGAATGGATCGGGGGGTGGTAGAGTGGAAGGAGGTAACCAGGGGCTGGGGACAGAAGAGGAGGAGATGAAGGAGAGTTGGTTAATGCTTACGAAAACAGTTAGAAGGAATATATTCTAGTGTTTTCATAGTAGAGTGCAGAAATTATAATTAATAATTTATTGTACTCTATTTCAAAATAACTAGAAGAGAAGAATTGTAATGGTCTGAATAGAACTAAAAATGTTTAAGGTGAGGGTATTATCCCAGTTACCCTGATTTGATCATTCCACCTTATATACATGTATCAAAATATCACATGTACCCCTGGAATTATGTACAACTGTGATGTATCAATTTAAAAAGACAATCTGAGCCACAGTTAAACAACCTGGCTGTGATGTTCCTATGAATCAGTGGCACAGCTGGAACTAGAATTAGGTCTCTGCATTCCAGAGTTCTGTCTACTGGCCTTAGAGTAAATTGCCAAAAAACACCCCAAGACCTCAACCTATAGCATCGGCCACAGTTTTGAGCACAAACAGTGTAAGTTCATAATGCAGAAATTGGAATTTCTTTAGTTTACAGATTGGGAAATATATTTTTTAAAGGACTATCATTTCCTCTGCCAGCCGTCTGATGGAAATGCTGGTCGGCAACAGCGTGTGTGAAGGACCAATGACAGCTAATTCTCAAATGAATAACTCTTTTTATCATCAAGAATTTGTTATGTGGACAAATACCGATTTATTTCTAAAATTTAAAATTTAGATTTTAAAATTTTAGATTTTATTTCTAAAATTTAAAATTTACATTTTCATCACATTTATTAGTTAAACATGTCCTACTTTATTCAAGTGCATCCAGCAAATAATTTGTTGAGTCCCTGTGTACCAAGTGCTAGAAGTAGAATGGTGAGCAAGAAACTTACACTTTAGTGGAATAAAAAGATGTTAAAGGAGTAATCATACAATTATAATTAGTTAAACGCTATGCATAAAAAGTACGGAAGGATTTGTGGTTGTTTAGCAATGTTTATAAGGGCTCACTAGAAGAATTAAAGTTTTAGCAGAGAGAGGGTTTAACAGATAGGCAGGCCCGGGAGTGGCAGAGGGATGGAGAAAAGGGGCTCAGAGTGAGGAGGTGGCCTGTAGAGAGGCCCCAGGAAAGATAGGGAAAGACAAGCAGAGAATTCGGAACAGAGAAAACTAATATAAAATGCAAGTCCTGGTCATGAGAAGAGAAGTGAAGGTGTTTACTAGGTATCACCAAAGAAACCACAGCAAAAGCAGAAGTGAACCTCCTCCCCCAATAAACTGTTTCACGTTAGGATTTTGTTGTTTGAAAGATTATTGTCAAGGAAGCCACTACAGTTTTTTTAATTTAATAGGTAGAATAATGCTAAGATTTGGGTTTTTGAATTATGTATTATTTTTCACTTGATTTTTCTTCTTTTTTATACTGGCTTTTGGGGAGGAATTTTGATGTGCTGGAGTATTTAGATCAGGGGCTTTCACTGTTGAACAGGCATAGAAATGACAGAGAGAATCTTATCTTGTTTTCTTGACTGAGGTTTTTGTGTGGGTGTGTGAGGTGCAGCTGCACTGAGGTTTTTTTGGCAGTGAAGAGAGGGCAATTCTCAATGTAATTCATCTTGAATAGGAAGAAACTTAACAGGAGAAAGCTAGTTTGAATATATTAAATGTAGTGGAAAGCACCCAGGGCCTGGAGCTTTGGCTGATATCCTAAGTTATTTGTCTGCATGGATATAGCAGCCGCAGAGCCATGTCCGGGCTTTATGGCAGGCACATGTGACGAAGAGAGCATTACTAATAAAACGGAGCTTTGTCTCATAATTATCAATTACCACATGTAGTTTTTAGCTGAACATTTTGTTTGTGAAAGAACATGTAACGAAAGGGCAGATTATGGAAACCTAGCTTTGCTTGCAAATGTGAAAACGTATGTAGTTTATTATAAAGATATTTTCTCAGAGTTATTTATAACAGATGGATTCCCAGACCTTCTTTTATTGCTCTCTTGTTTTCTTCACTGTCTTGACCTCTTCTGTAGTCTTTAAGTGCTTTGTTTTCCAAAACCCTGAAATTAAATGCAAACAATATGGAACTTCTCCATTTTTAAGCACATTTCCATCTTTTCCTTTGGCTAAACTCATCATTACCCTTCATACAAGCAGAAATTTCTGATTTGCATTCAGTGCATTATTATTCAAATAATATTGTTGTTTAATATCATTGCTTTTAGAACAGTGTAAAGTCAGATTATGGGGTTGGTTTTCCTGAGTTCAAATCCAGTCCTGCTACTTAGTGTTTTGGTTTCATTATCTTCTCAGTTTTTGATCTCCAAACTGGAAGTGATCATGTGAGGACCTCATTTGAGATTTTTTTTTTTCTCTAACTGCTTAAAGATGAAAATGCACATAAAGGACTTAATTTAAAATAAATGTTCAAGAGCATAGGCGTTAGTTACCATTTTGTTTGTGATTTAGGCCCAGTCTGCTAGTATCTAGAGATCACCTGTATACTGACTACTACCCACTAAGGTCTGTATCCCTAGCCCCACTTTGCCCTAACCACCAGACTTGTATATCTCGCTGAGCTGTATTATCTATACTTAAATGTCTAATGCATACTTCAAACACAACATATCTAAAAACAGAACTTCTTCAGTTTTCTACATCTGGCTATCCAGTTTTCCCATCACTATTTATTGAATAGGGATTTGTTTCTGCAGTGTATGTTATTGTCTTCTTTATCAAAGATCAGATAACAATATGAGGATTGTTTCATAGCTGAGTTTTCTGTTCTGATACGTTGGTCAATGTCTCTGTTCTTGCCAGTACCATGCTGTTTTGGTTATTATAGCTCTGCAGTATTGGTTGAAGTCTGGGAAAGTGATGCCTGCAGATGTGCCCTTTTTGCTTATGGTTGCTTTGGCTTTTGGGGCTTTTCTTTGGTTCCATATGAAGCATAGAATTATTGTTTATATATCTGCAAAAAATGACATTGATATTTTAATAGGGATTGTGTTGAATCTGTAGATAACTTTGAGTAGTGTAGACATTTTAACAATGTTGATTCTGCTGACCCATGTGCATGATATATTTTTTTATTTGTTTGCATGCTTTGTGATTTCCTTCCTCAGTAACTCATAGTTCTTCCTGTAGGGATGTTTTACCTCCTTGGTTAAATATATTCCTAAATATTTTATTTTCTTTGATACTATTGTGAAGGGATTTAGTCTTTGATTTGATTCTCAGTTTGCCTGTTATGGTGTATAGCAGTGATTTTCAATGGATGTGCTGTGAGAGGATCTTAGGTATGTTCCAAAACTTTTAAAGAGTATAAATTAATTAATTTTTGAATGAAGTTCAAAGCACAGTGAGCATATTCTTTTCTTTTATACTTATTTTTGGATCAACATAATTTAAGTGCTGCAGAAATTTAACTATAGATTTAAAGTGAGCTGTGAGATAAAAAACTCATTCATAGTGAGCTGTGAGATAAAAAAAGGTTGAAAAACACTGGTGTGTAAGAATGTTATTGATTTGTGCATGTTGATTTTGTATCCTGAGACCCTCCTGAATTTAGTTATTAGTTCTAGGAGTCTCTTCAAGAATCTTTGGGATTTCCTAGATATGAGATACATTGTCCACAAAGAGTGATAGTTTGACCTCTTCTGTCCTCATGTGGATGGTTGCTCTAGTCTGATTGCTCTGGCTAGGACTTGTGGCACTATGTTGAATAGAAGTGGCTAACAGTGGGCAGTCTTGTCTAGTTCTAGATCTAAGCTGGAATGCTTTCAATTTTTCTGTTCTGTATAATGTGCATTTGTTGTACATGGTTTTTATACTTTTGAGGTATGTTCTATCTATGCCAATTTTGTTAGGAGTTCTTATTGTAAAAGGGTGTTGAATTTGTCAAATGCTTTCTATGTGTCTATTGAGATGATCATATGGTCTTTGTTTTTGCTTCTGTTTATGCGGTGTATCTCATTTATTGATTTGCATATATTGAACCATCTTTGAATGGTTCATATTGAACCAATAAGAAGTCCACCACTGGTGGACTCAATATGAGTCCCACTCAATATGGGCTCAATATGAAGCCCACTCACTGGTGGTGGACTATTTTTTTGATGGGCTGCTGAATTTGGTTTGCTAGAATTTTATGAAGAAGTTTTGTTTCTGTATTCATAAAGAACATTAGTCTGTAGTTTTCTTTTTTTATTGTTTCCTTTTCTGGCTTTGGTATCAAGGTGACAGTCTTTGTAGAATGAGTTGGGAGAGGATTCTTTCCTTCTCAATGTTATGAAATAATTTCTGCAGTAGAGGTACTAGTTCTTCTTTGCAGATCTGGTAAAATTTGGCTGTGAAACCAGCTGGTCCAGACCAATTTTCTTAGAAGGTTTTTGTTGCTGCTTCAATTTCATTACTTGATATTGGTCTGTTTAGGAGTTTCTTCCTGAATGAGCCTAAGGAATTTGGATAGTTTAAAGAATTTGTCCATTTCTTCAACATTTTCCAGTTTATGTGCATAGAGGTTTTTATAGTATTCAGAGATGATGTTTTGTATTTCTATACTGTCTGTTGTATTTTCTTTTTCATTTCTGATTGAACTTATTAGGGTCCTTCCTTTTCTGTTTTTGGTTAATCTCGCAAGAGGTCTGTTGATTTTATCTATATTTTCAAAGGATCTACTTTTTGTTTCATTAGTCGTTTGTATAATTTGGTTATCCATTTTATTTAATTTTGATCTGATCTTCATTATTTCTTTTATTCTGCTAGGTGTGGGATTGGTTTGCTCTTCCTTTTCTAATTCCTTGAGATGATTTTTTAGATTGTCGACTTGCCATCTCTGTTTTTTTCTTCTATTTGTTCGTTCCCATTCTTTCCTTTCTCAGTTAATGATACCACCTTTGTACTTTTGGCTTTCTTCTACCTACTAACCTCTATCCATTTTATTAGCACATCTTGTTATATTTATTCCCAGGAAGTATTCTCAATCTGACCACTTGTCGTCATCTTCGGTGTTATCCAAGGCCTTTCTTGTGTATGTAGGGAATAGTCTCCTTCTCTTTCCCTGTTTCTAGCCTTATCCCACACAACTGATTCTCCACATCAAACAGTGATATTTAAAACCAGATTATTTTATCCCTCTCTTTATATTGAAATTAGAAAACTATGCAGAGTTCTTGAAAGTGTTTCATGACTTGGGCTCTCTCTGACTTTCTGCCTGTTTCTCAGACACCATTGGTTCACTCCTATCTGAAAGCTTTTACACTAGCTTTTCCCTCTATGATCTTTCTCTCTCAGATATTTACAGTGTGGCTTCCTGAAATTTTTCGGTCTTGATTTAGATGTCAGCTCCTTAGAGAGGCTTATCCTAACATGTTTCCTTTCTTTTTTAATAGCTAATCATGATCTGAAATTTCCCTCCCTCTTCTTTCTTTCATAGATTGCCCCCTCCTCAACCCCAAAGGAATTTAAGTTCCATAAGGGCAAGGACACTTTATCCATCCTGTTCACTGCCATATGCCTAGTGCTTAGACTGGAACCTGATACTCAGAATGTTTACAGTATTACCATACTATATGAATGGATGGCTAGATTAAAGAATGAACAAGTTTATATCTGGTAAATTTTCTACAACTAGGAAAATGATAAATTATTTCATCCAGTAAAAACTTTGTATAGATGCTTACTTTAATTATAGTAGTATTTGTCCTAATTGCGTTTATCTGTCTCTTCTGTTTTAGACTTGTAAGCCTTTCAGGGTCGGAGGTTCGTCTCATTGTCTTTAGCGTCTCCTCATACAGTGCTAGATATTATTTTTGTGCTCTTGTTGATTAAATCTAACATCTTTATTTTCTCTGAAATTATTGTGTGTGTATTTATAAATACATGTGTATATATTTGAATATTTAAAATATGCATTCCCCTTTTATCTCTTATAGTTCATAATTGGACCCTTGAGGACACCCTTCAGTGGCTGATAGAATTTGTTGAACTTCCTCAATATGAGAAGAATTTTAGAGACAATAATGTCAAAGGAACAACACTTCCCAGGTGAATCTTTATTATCCAAATGTATTTTTCTACTTTGGGAAAATTATATACAATAGATATCATTTTTAAGTGCTAAATCTACAAGTTACTTCTGTGGCTAAGGGCACAAAGGAAATATAAATGTATCCTTTCCTTAATCTTTTTAAAGTTAAGTGTTTTCAATTTTTAATAAATTTTTCTTATCTAAGTAATTGGACCTCTTAAAAAATTTATTTCCATAGAAATTAGTTTTGAGAATTACAATGTAGGTCAACTGTATAATTTGCAGATAGCATCAATAGTCAAAACTGACTACCTTGTAAATCTATGAGAGAAGTATTCATTTGGTATTGTTTCATTTTCATGAAAACAACTATTCAAATGGATTAATGTACAGTTTTGGTATTTTTGTAATGACAAAATAACAATGGCCATAAGTTGTACCTCAATTTAAAAAATAAAGTTTCATAAACAAAAAATAAATAGTAGCAACCATTTTAAAATTTATGTTGCATGGGAGTACTTAATATTATCTCATTTAAGCCTCATGGTTAAAAAGAGGTATATTATCATCCCCATTTTACAAGTTAAAAAAGCTATCAGAAACCACTTAAATATTTTGCCCAAGGCGGCATTTAAACCCAAATGAATCTAATACCAAAATCCAGAATGCTAATTTATTCCTTAGATGTCTGAAACCTGTTGTTATTTTTCTGTATTTTATTTTTAAATCTCTTTTAGTTAACCTGATAATCTTGAAGGATATACATGTTAAAACTTGCAATGCTTCTACCAGAACATTTTATGCTTACAAGATTGTTTTGTATGTTTTATTTTTCCTGGATTGTTTCCTATGTCAAAAAAATTGTAATCAGTTATTACAATTGAATTGTTACACATACTGAAATAATATTTTGTATCACTAATCACTTTGGTTACACGTTCTATTTAAATGAATAGCCTTTGAGATGGGTGTCTTGGATAAGTTGGAAATTGTCAAATTTCCATTAAATATATTCTGAACGTCAGCATCAGTATTTCTGATTTTATTATGCACATGAGTAGTAGGATGAAATTTTGAGGATAATAGTCATTATAACAAGTTCTTATTGAATATCTTTTATTTTCATGGTACAAGAAGATGCTAGAAAGAAGGAAAACATTAAATGCATTTCTTACTTTTAAATAATAGTTTCCTAAGTTACAGTATTAAAATGCAGTCAGGGTATTTTGATTTTATGTGTTGTCCTGGATAGGAGGCACTCTAGTATTTTTCTTATGTTGTCTTTTGGGAACTTTTAAAAAATATAACAACAGTGTGAAATAAATAGGCTGATCTGTGTTTGACAATTAATGTTACAGCCACTTTGTTCTTTTGGTTCAATCAGGGTTACCAGATATGCCTCAAATTCTAGAATTGTACAGACATCATCACACACTTGTTAAGATTAATTTTTTAAAGTAGTGAACATATTATAGAAAAAAAGTATAAATGTAAAAGTTTAATTTTCACGTCCAGTCCATTGAGGACTTTAGGTGAAGAGAAAGGAAAATATCTTAGTAAAGTATCACAGGAATGGAAGAGCAAGTATCCAATGTACTCAATATTAATATGAAGCCAGTAGATGAACTAATACAGGCCAACCCAAAAGAAAAACTCAATTCAATTCAAGTAGTGGGTGGTGCGGGGCTGGGATTGGCGAGCTCCCACCAATAGGCACAATGTAAGGGTATAATGGTACACCTGGGTGTGGGGCACAACTACAACAGGGACTTTACCTACAAATGCAAACACTGTAACCTAATTGTACCCTCATATTAATCGGAGTCTTAGTAAAGTCATGGGCATAGGACCCATCATACAGTACTTGGTTGTTTTTATTATCGTTGTTATTAATTGTAGTATTATTATTAGACTTCACAACAAGATCTTTACTGGCATCATACTTGGTTGTTAAGAAATCTTAATTGAGTACTGGCTGCTTGGATTTGCAGTCCAAAACAAAGCAATTTTATTTCCTTATTTCATCTGTGCCTTTTGGTCCCTTACATGCTTTAAAGCACAAGTCTTTAAACTATGGCCCGCGGGCCACATGCGGCCCACCGAGGACATTTATCCAGCCTGCTGGGTGTTTCTGCCGCTGCTGCCTGTCCTGCTTAGCAGCTGAATCATCCCGGAGCCCTCAGTCAAGCCCTCCAATGGTCTGAGGGACAGTGAACTGGCCCCCTGTTTAAAAAGTTTGAGGACTCCTGCTTTAAAGAAATAATAAAATGGTTGCTAATGAAAGGGCTCAGTACTCACTACATAAATCCCTCTACCCACCACCTCAACCCATGAAGGCTTCTCGCTTCCCACTAATGACTTCAGCATACTTTGCTCAGTTTTAAACAGTTTAAATATTAGAATATAAAAATACAGATTTTTTCGATACCTGTAAAGAAAGAAAAGAACATGATCTAAATTGAGGACTGTTTTTCAGAGTCTGCTCTTGATGTTAGGGAAGTTACAATGTTTATTGTTCTTTTTGAAATGATAGTAAAATGTGAGAGGTAATTAATATTATAAAATATCTTCAACTTTATACATTTCTAAATCATTATAAGTTATAACAGTAACCTTAGAAAAGAAAAACATCAATATAGCAACTACATTAGTAACATAGAGGAGTCTTTCTATAGCTAAATAGGCGTTGAAAGGATTTTTGAGACATATAATAAAGTATTAAATCTCAAATGGATACTCTCTGATCAAAAATATATAAAATATAAAGTGTGTTACTTAAATCTTTAAGTTTATGTACTAGAAATGTTTTCATTTAACACACACACATATATATATATATATATATTTTTTTTTTAAATGAACAGGATAGCAGTGCATGAACCTTCATTTATGACCTTCCAGTTGAAAATCAGCGACCGGAGTCACAGACAAAAACTTCAGCTCAAGGCACTGGATGTGGTTTTGTTTGGACCTGTAACGCGTTAGTATTCCCTCTTAGAGTATGTTGTAAATGAATAATGTGAATATCCTGTGTTGTTTAAGGAAAGAAAAAGTAAGAAAGGTAGTAGACTACTAAGAAGAATAATGTGTTGCCTGTGAAAAAAATGTAATACTGTCTTAAAACAAAAGGTATATAGGATAGGATGTTCTGTCATTGAAGCAGGGAGTGTGAAATTTTCAAATCTTGTTACTAATATTAAAAGTTGTAAATGCTATGATTAGTTGATAATTTAGAATTTCTAGAGTTAAAACTTGAGATCTTTATAACAGTTTTACTGTTTATGTTATTACTGGATATTCACTGAAGATTCATTTCACATCAAGAATCTGACCATCTTGATGGCAGAAGTAACAGATCCTAGTGATTTCATTAATCACAAAGTAAAGGGCTTTTTAGATACTGATCAAAAGCAAAGACCCACTGGAAGCTTTATAAAGTACAGACTATCCTGATATAGGAGCACAAGGTGGATAATGTTATTTGATTGTTTTGAAGAGGACTGTTTAAGGAAGTGATAGGTCATATTTATAATGAAAATAAACCTTGTATTCCTTTACCTTGACGGGAACACTATTTTAACCCAGAAGAGAAGTTTAATGTGTTTATTTAATTTAATTTCAAATTTCAGAAAGCTTTGGAAAAAAGTGAAGAGTACACATTTTAGAGGCATTTGTGAATAGCAAAATTAATACTTAACAAAATAACTAATAAAAAATGGCTTCCACAAATTATAAATTAGGAAATTAATGTTTATTCTATCTGACTATTTGAAGTTAGTTAGGAGATTTTTAGGTTTCTGTGCTACTATCTTGAGGATGGCCCTTCTAAACAAAGGTTACTGGATTTGGTTGAATCAATTTCGTAACTACTGGTGGTTCTTTTTTGGCTCAGGCTAAAAGAACAGCTGGTGAAACAGCTGGAACTCCCTGTGTTAGAGTTGGTGGAAATTACAAACCCTAGGAGAGAGCACACTCCTCAGATGCCGAGCATTCTGTAGAAGATGATCCCTTTCTAACCTTTCCTGAGTTCTGAGTCTGAGTTCTTGAGTGAATCCATCAGGAGATGGTCTTCTGTGAGAGTCTGTCAGATTTTTTTTATGTGAATAATTGGTAAAAATAGGAATTAAAGTGCAGAATTTGCCTATTTAACTTGGTCAGGAATATTTATATTTTATCAATCTGAGAACACACTTTCTAAGCCAAAAAAAATATTTTTTGTAAACAAATATTTAATTAAACTGGTTAAAAAGTTAACGATGCATAACCTTTTTAACATGTTTGTCTTAGAATTATTGTATTAGTGAATGAGCACCACAGTCAGAACACCTGGGTTGGATTTGTAAAAAATCAGCATTGTCAAATGAACACAGAAATACATTTTAAAGGCATTTTTACTTACATTTTTTCCAGTTGGTAGCACTTATGATAGAGGTTAGGATTTCTCCACGTATTTATTGTTATTTGTAATGATGGCATTTCAGCTAGGGTCAGAGAATAGGGCTCGTAGTTGGAATAGAAGCCTGAGCTGAACCTCTCAGTCTGAGGGAGAAATAAAAACAAATTTATTTCTTTTAGACTGCTGCTGCCTTTGGTGTCTCTCCTCCACCATAAGTGAGGATATGGAGCACTGGCGGTCTCTGGATTCAAATTCAAAGAAATTTGAATAGCAATTTCTGTTTTGAGTCCCTGAAGACAGTAGGCCCTGGCTCCTTACTTATTATTTTAGACCTAATGATGACAGTTAACAGCCTGCCTAGCATTTCCGGGCAGCAGACCCTGCGTTTTCTTGCTAGTAACCCCAATGTCTCTGGCAAGTAGCCATCTAAAGTGGAATACTAGTTCTGGTCATTTAACCCGGAGTTTCTCAGCCTTAGTACTTTCCACATTTTGGACTGGATAATTCTTACTCATAGAGGGGCCCTTGCCTTGTGTACTGCAGCGTGTTCAGCAGCATCCAGTACCCACTGGATGCCGGGAACAGCTGAGACACCATTAACCTAAATAGTTATGTGGCTGCATCCTTGAGGGAAAATGCTTTTGGGCAAATAATTAGGTTCCAGTTTATGTCTGAATGCATGACAGCTGCCTAACCTGACTGAAGGAGAAGAGTTGGAATGGCGATGATGGTACTCCTGATGACTCCTTTTACCCAAGGACCGCCATTCTGGCAGCACACGCCTGGAGATACTGCTGCTTGTTCAAGGATCCCGTGACTTTGGTCACTGCTTCCTCTACCACCAGCAGAGGTGTAGTGTGTTCATGTGGGTTTATTTCTGTTCTATAGGTTCAATATGTCAGATAGTTATAATAAACACACTGATTATTTGAAGAAAGGATTTTTAAAAGGCTAGGGTTTGTATTAGGAAGGAGACCTTTTGTTTTTAGGTACCTACTATTTTTTAAAAAATGCCTCTGTGTGTTGATGTTCTATTACAATTCAAATACTAATCATCTGTAATTCTCTTCATAGGCCCACCTCATAACTGGATGAAAGATTTTATCCTCACAGTTTCTATAGTAATTGGTGTTGGAGGGTGCTGGTTTGCTTATACGCAGAATAAGTCATCAAAAGAACATGTTGCAAAAATGATGAAAGACTTAGAAAGTCTCCAGACTGCAGAGCAAAGTCTAACGGACTTACAAGAGAGGTAAGTGAAAGAAACTGTAACTTGTTTATGGAGGAAAATACAGTTTGAAAAAATATAATATAGGCCTGTGCTTAAACAGTTATTTAGGTTATTACACATATTACATGTATTTCATGTTTTATAAAAGTATAATATTGTCATAATTGAAGATTTATTATAAATTTATACACTTGGAAATTTTGGGTAGAAGACCATTGGAAGTAAACCAAATGTAGGTGGAATTATATATGTAGTTAAATTTTATTTTTAACTGGGTTTAAATAATTCTGAATTTCTTAAAACCCTTTTGTAGAAGAATGCTTCCCTGCTATCCCTGTCTTTTGATCCCAAGATAACCAAAACAGCTGTATATTAGGTTGCCTAATATTTTTATTATTTCAACTTACATTTAACAGAAAATGCTGTGAATTCTGATTGAAATATGTATCTAATTGCTTGAAAACAGTATTCTTATAAAAAATGAGATTTTGGAAACTTGTGAGGAATTCTCATTTTTTTGTTCTCTAAGGCTTGAAAAGGCACAGGAAGAAAACAGAAATGTCGCCGTAGAAAAGCAAAATCTAGAGCGCAAAATGATGGATGAGATCAACTTCGCAAAGGAGGAGGCTTGTCGGCTGAGAGAGCTGAGGGAGGGGGCTGAATGTGAACTGAGTCGCCGTCAGTATGCAGAGCAGGAGTTGGAACAGGTATTCACATTGAAGAATGACTCGTTTGGCTGTTGTACTGCCGCTCTGGGGAGCCAGGTCTTGTTTTTGTACGGTCTTCTGCATGTAATTTCATTGTGTACAGTTCCTCAGTTAATAAAAGAATAATTCATTTATATTTCTAGCACTGATCAAAGTCAGTATGACAAAATAATAAAGTAGCAACTGAAAGATAAAATTGTCATCATGTTCACTCATTCATGAAATCTTGCCATGTTCATTGTCTTGAGTAAATTTAAGGTGTTTATTTAACATCTGTAATATGTTTGTTTCTGACTATAACCTAGTAAAATAAAGTGTATCTAATTTTGAAATTCTCTGCAAAGGTAAAGAATCTCTTAAACATCCATTTGAATTACAAAGTGGTTTTAGAACATAATCATTAAACGTTCTGAACTGTCTAAAAGATGTCCTTTATTCTGCTCAGTTGCACAAGATGGGATGTAGGCATTTAGGTGTCAGAGTCCTGTGGAGAAGATGAGGTTAGGAGAATTTAATTATAGGGAGATGAATTCATTTCTTATTCCTTCTGTAAAGTTTACCACAAACTTAGTGGCTTAAATAAACACAAATGTATTATCTTGATGTTATGTCATAGAGGTCAGAGTGCGTCTACAGTGGGTCCCCCAGGATTGTATTCCTTCTGCGGGCTGTCGGGGAGGACCTGGTTCCTTGTCTTCTCTACTGTGGACATTACTTGGCCCAAGGCCCCTTCCTTTGTCTTCAGAGCACAGTCACTCCAACCTCTGCTTTTGTAGTCCCATATCCTTCTGACTTTGACCTTTTTTTTTTTTTTAACCAATAAACTGAGGAGCAAAAAAAGGATTAGAGGGCGGCACCAGTGGCTCAAAGGAGTAGGGTACCAGCCCCATATACCAGAGGTAATGGGTTCAATCCTGGCCCTGGCCAAAAAACTGCAAAACAAACAAAAAAAGGATTAGAAACCATGCTCAAACTTGGTGACTCAGTTGTACAGCAGGGGCAAGAACCTAGATGTTCTGCTTTCCACTCTGTTTTAAGCACTGTTACTTTTTCAACTGAGAGTTAATTAAGAATTATGTGATGAATTGCATTTAATTTCAATACATGGGAAAATATTCACTATGAATTACTATTTCCTCCAAGATCTTTCCCTCAGACCTCAGTCATCTATTTTTTTGATCTCTTCCTTGTAAAGAGTTTATTCTTTTAAAATTATTCTGAGCCAAAATCACACTGTGTCTAAGAGTTAGATACTGTGCCCTTTACTCCTGTGAGAATGCCTGGCTTATTCCCAGCAAGATGTCTGACTCTTGGATTGTTCCAAGCTTGGTAGCTACTTTTCTAAATTTTGCAGATAAGAAAGGGAAAATCAGAAAGCAATATCTATAGAGGCATAAAGTGATACAGGTGATTGCCTCATAGTTAGAGAAAAGACACAATATTAAAAAAAAACAACAATGGACTTAAGAATCGTGAACATTGTAATCTGAAGTTTTGGCATAGAGACTTTGCACAAGTCAGTAGTCAACAACCGAAAGTTACCATGATAGGATGTACCAGTATGACTACAATAATCCTAATGAGATCTTGGGTCAATAAGAGGTAAAAACAAAGGAAACATATTTTAGGAAGAACGCTATCCAACATGTTTATTTGAATAAGAAACACAAGACTCTGAGTGCTTATTGCATGCCATAAGTTTATGCTACACAAATTGCCAGTGGTTTGCTTATAAATTTTAATCCTCACAATACAAACATTATTTTCATGTAGAGATGAGGTATGTAGAGAGGTTAAATAACTTCCTTAGGTTACACAGCTGTTACATAGCAAAGGCAAGATTTTGTATGTCATACTCTAAAACCTTGTATATTCCCATACTATTAAATGCTTTGTTTATAGAAATAAGTATAACTGGGAAATATTAATTATGTATAATGTTACATAACTCACAATTCCACATAGTTGAAAGCATTGTTATATTTTGTCTGAGGGATAATTGAACTCTTAAAATTAGAAGGTAGAAAAATCTGGCATATATTGTACATAGTGTTATTTTCCCTAAAACAAAGACTTTTGGGTGGCTAATAATATCACTTAAATTTTGTGTGATTTAAATGGTTTTTATATAAATTATTTTGTTCTTAAAAAAAGTTTCAAGAACACTCTAGTCAAGACAAGTGATAATACAGTATTCCCAGGAGGTAAAGAACCTTCTGAAGGTCATAGGTAATAAGAGATAAGGTCAAATAAAAGTCAAGTTTTCAGATATTTAGTCTGTTTCTTTCTGTGACATCTTTTTTTTACTTATTGTTTTATTCCTAAGATTCACAATTTATGTAAACAGTTATCATAATTTTAAATAGTAACTCCTTATTTGCAAAAATTATTAATTACTCAATGTTTTACTGTGTTCCATTACAATAAATGACAGTATAACTTAAATTTAAGGATTGGGTTTTAGTTTGAATGCTAAATATATGACTAATACCAGAGAAACAGCTAAATAGTTGCCATTATTAAAAGGTCAGAATTTCCACTTGAGACATTGACAATTAATCTAATCAGTGTTCAGCCTCTCTTTATGCTAAAAAATATATATAGTTTCCATGTTGAATGTGTTCCATTGAGCTCTTTTAGGGGAAGTAAATTTATGGACAATCTTTATGAATTAAGAGAATAACTTGTGTTGAGATTCTTTGTATGCTTCCTTGGAAAGAAAACTGTATAGAAATTTTAGCTTTAAAATCTCCTGAGAAAAAGGTCTTGCTGACGTACATTTTGTGGTGTTATATACAACTACATGTCACAGGACCTCAGCTCAGGTTCTGTCTTCTGAGAGATTAGCAGGGACGCCACACGGCTTACCCAGCTCTCTTATTAAATACAATATTGTCCCAAGATACTGTGTGATGAATCATGCCAGGCAGACGCTGCTTGAGATTTGTTTTCAGTGAGTAAACACCATCCTACTTTTACGTTAATTTCTCTCTCTTTTTAAAAATCATTTATTTAGTGTTCCAAGCAAATTTTTGTTGGTAATTTTGGAATTGTAGAATTTTTTTCTACATAATTCTTTTTTTCATAGTATCTAAAACCTGTTTTTTTATTAGAAGCTTGCATATAGTACTTTTTGTGGTTTATTTAAGTAAAATAGGTTTGTTCAAATCAAACATATCTCTGCTCTTTAATTTAGGAATGGAATTTCAGTTACTTTAGTTACTTTGAGGAAAACCCATCTGCCTCTGTGGTGCTCCCGAAGCAGGATGCCCTGTAATTCACTCATCACTTTGCCTGAAGGTCTTGGAGTGTCTGTGGACAGTTTCCTAAATTCCATCATTCCATATCTTTCTACATCTGTAGTGTGAGCTCTTGCTAGATTTTAAGTAAATCATTCCAAGAACGGATCGTTTCTTCCTTCTGTGTCATTTCTTAATGAGGCTTTCCTTAAGACTTTTTTTCCGTAGGACTTTATTACCATCTACCACACTAAGAATTTTAGTTTTCTCTGTTTATTATCTGGCTTGTTTAAAGGGCAGGTGAAAAAAATACTCTGATATCCTTATACTGAAGGCTATGCATAGTTTCTCATGGAAAAATGAAGTAGAGCCCCACTCAGAATCTTTTTTCTTAAAATTTATATATGGTCTGCAAATGCTTACTTATCTACTTTCTGGTATATTAGAAGCAGTGAATTAAGTAGCAGAAATGGTAAAACAGACTGTGTAGTATAATAGGCAGATATGCTTGAAACAGTGAGATATAACTGGCCACAAAGTTGTCATGAAAAACTACAGAAGAAAAGGTATAATTACATGAACAAAAAGAATATATAGTTAAGAAACTATATAATAGGATCTTCTGGGAACATAAGGGCTATTAGAATAGGTATCCACTTGATTTTGTACATTTCTTCATAACCAAATACATATTATAGGAAAAGTATGATAAGTTGTAACTTGTATGTGCCCTGGATTTTTTTTCTTCAGTGAGCCTGGATAATATAAAATATAAAATCAAAATATTGCAACTTAAGATATATATATATATAAGCCCCCTCTTCCCTCTTTGGCTTTACAGCTTTGCTTAGGAGAGTGTATTTAGGTGTTGCAATTTAATTTTGTGTTTACAAAGACTATAAATGAAACTGATTTTTCATTTAGTTTGGGTATTAAAAAATATTTTAATTCTCCGTTTTTCCCTCTCTCCATTCCTGTTTCCCTCCCTCCCTCCCTTCTTCCAGGTTCGCATGGCTCTGAAAAAAGCTGAAAAAGAATTTGAACTAAGAAGCAGCTGGTCTGTTCCAGATGCACTTCAAAAATGGCTTCAATTAACACACGAAGTTGAAGTACAATATTACAATATTAAAAGACAAAATGCTGAAATGCAGTTAGCCATTGCTAAGGATGAGGTATTCTTATATTTCAAAATTTACTAAACTTGTTTCTTAGGCTGGATGTTAGAGGGACTAACCAACTGGGATAAAAAGAGCTGAATAAAAGTTTTTTTATCACAGATTCTTTTCTTGAATTGTAACTTACTGTGTAAATTGGCTCTTGTAATCCTAGGCTTTAAAGTATAATTAGTATATTTGGAGAACTGTATGCCTTTCAAAATGACCTTAGTGTCATGTAGAAATTATCATTACTTACTGTTATCATATAAGTTTTATACGGAGCTTTTCTCCTCTAGGTTGCTGCTTCATATCTGATTCAGGTTAGTAGTTACTAGAAATTAATTTTGACACTTATTCAACTGTGTAGAGTAAGAATCAGTCTTAATCTGAATTTTAGTAAAGAAAAAAATGCTCAGTTCACTCACTAATACCTCCACTGCAGTAGGATATAGTTAATGTTTGTCTTCAGTGTTAATAGAAGAGTCAGGTCTTTCTGAAACACAGAAATAAGAGAAACATTTTCCAGGATAAATTGATTTACTTAGGACAGTATGCTTTAGTCCTCATCTGTTTTCTTTTGAAAATAGGGCTATTTTTTGGCTGGTAATTTTGCTCTGGTTTTATGATGATTAATATTAGTACATTCAAAATCAGAAAAAACTTCCTTAGCATATGTATTTTCTTAAACCTAGTCTTATTTTTCTCCTTTTCGGTTTCTAGGCAGAAAAAATTAAAAAGAAGAGAAGTACAGTCTTTGGGACTCTGCATGTTGCACACAGCTCCTCCCTGGATGAGGTAGACCACAAAATTCTGGAAGCAAAGTGAGAATGTTATTTTAGCTATCTCTTTATTTGCTACTGTGTTGAAATGAGTAATTTATAGACAGTTTATATTTAAATTTATCATTTAGTTATATAATTACATAATTCACACAAGTTCTAACAGTGGATAATTTCCTTTTAAAATTAGTTAATTGGGCTTGGCGCCTGTGGCTCAAGTGGCTAAGGTGCCAGCCACGTACACCTAAGGTGGACCTAAGGTGGCGGGTTCGAATCCAGCCCAGGCCCGCCAAACAACAATAATGGCTGCAACCAAAAAATAGCCGGGTGTTATGGCAGGCGCCTGTGGTCCCAGCTACTTGGGAGGCTGAGGCAGGAGACTCACTTGAGCCCAGGAGTTGGAGGTGGTTGTGAGCAGTGAAGCCATGGCACTCTACCCAGGGGGATAGCTTGAAGCTGTCTCCAAAAAAAAAAAAAAGAAAAGAAATTAGTTAATTGAGATGGTCTGGTCATGTAATTGCCTTTTTTCAGTGCCATAGTAAAGACTCTTTGATGCAGTAAGTAATTCTTATATTGGTTTTTCCAGGAAAGCTCTCTCTGAGCTGACGACTTGTTTACGAGAACGACTTTTTCGTTGGCAGCAGATTGAGAAGATCTGTGGCTTTCAGATAGCCCATAACTCAGGCCTCCCCAGCCTGACCTCCTCTTTGTACTCTGATCACAGCTGGGTGGTGATGCCCAGAGTCTCTATTCCACCCTACCCAATTGCTGGAGGAGTTGATGACTTAGATGAAGATACACCCCCAATAGTGTCACAATTTCCTGGTAAGTGGTGAGTTCAACAGAAAACATTGGTACAGTTTTTAAGGTAACTTTCTACCATGTGCTTTTAGGAATGATGTACTTTGAAATCAATGGTAAAAATTTTGTCTATTTTTCATTTTTTTTCTTTTTATTAATAATTCAAGTATTTACTGTTCGAGAATACTGTATGAGATGTGCATATATATATACTTTATGTATGTATAACTTTATACACATATTTGTAAGAAACCTGAATGCTTAATTAATGTCATTCATCAACAATGTCTACTTGAGCAACTATTATGTAATAGCTCATTATATTAAGTGTTGAATATAAAATTTTGATGTTAAAACAAAAATTAATAATTAAGTTGATATATAATACATTATAATTAAGTTGAAATGGGGGAGTGACGTAGAGAGACAGTTGACAGTAAGGATGGGGGAGTGACATAGAGAGACAGTTGACAGTAAGGATGGCGTATTGTAAATGCCCAGTCAGTGTAGGAGTGAAATACTGAGCTGTGAGGGAAGACATCTTTCCAAATGGAAGCTTAATCTGTAGAAGAAATAAAAGTCAGGGGAAGAGCTTGGAAACATGAGTTTAAATCCTAGCTCTGCCACTAATGAACTGTGGACTTTGAGCCAGTCTGAAAATTTATTTAAGTTCAGTTGCTATTCCTACTAGGCATGTTTTTTAGTATTTTGTTTTGCCTTTCCAGGTCTGTTCTTTTATTGAAAGAGTATTACTAATTCAACCTTCTACCAAAAGAAATTTAAAAACTGTGTTTATGTTTGGAAAAACTTACATATATATGCATATATATGTGTGTTTGGCTGTTAGAAAATGGAACTCCTCCAGAGATGGTTTTCTTCCATGTGAATTGATACTGCTTTGTTGTGCTCTATGCTTTGAAAATTTTTACTTTGTGAGAAATCATTAAAGTGAAGATAAAATTTAAATATATTAGTTTTGACTTTTTACAAAGTTAGAGATTTTGAATTTTAAAATGACTTTAGGAAGAAACCAATTGTATTAGAAAACATTTAAAAAACTCTTCATGCGTATTATTGCCTGCTTGATATATCTTTTAGATATTTGTGACAGTATATCTTAGAACAGGGTTCCAAAGATTGGAAAACAGAATTTAGCCATTGATTGGTTGAAGCTACCTGGAAATTACACTCTTTGAGACCAGTTAAATCATGTATGGCTTTTTCCAGTTTGAATTTTCCTATCCAGTCATTATAGTGTTTCTGAAGTTATGATTTACAAAGGGTTCTAATTTTTAAAACAACTTTATGAAATAAAGCCCTGAATTTGAAATTTAATTCTCAGTGACTATGTGCTTGTATTATTTTTGTGGTTTTAATTCTCTGGGTTAATGGCAGATGATACAAGGAGAGAGGAGCCACTCAGCTCTGAAGGAGGCAGGAGGGGTGGGCAGAACGTGAATGTGGTGAACACCGGGAAGTGTGTGACCCCATTCATATCACTCGCCCCACGCTGCCAGGAGGTGATGGTTGCAAAGTCACATCTAGATCTGGGATGGATCCTCAGTTTGAATATTGTCAGTTTGTGACTGTTATTTGAATTACATTTCTTTTTTTTTTTTTTTTGAGACAGAGCCTCAAGCTGTACCCCTGGGTAGAGTGCCGTGGCATTACAGCTCACAGCAACCTCCAACTCCTGGGCTCAAGCGAGTCTCTTGCCTCCGCCTCCCAAGTAGCTGGGACCACAGG